>VZTT01033515.1:13660-57946 GCA_013400855.1 Buphagus erythrorhynchus | reverse complement strand
ATTCTGTGATTCTGTGATTATTCCATGATGCAGAGCTGTGGGCTGAAGCATCCAAATGTTAAGACTGGAAGCCATCCTGTGCATGAATAGGAAGTTTAATGTGCTTTTCTCTCTTTGGCTACATATGCCAAGAGAACCAGCAGCCAACTGATCTTCCTAAAGTATGTTGGTGTAAAGAAAAGTGTTTGAATGTTTAAGTCTCTCTTTAGGCTTTGTCTTTGAATCAACACATACCTGTTCATGGTGCAGTAACTTTCAGAGACACTTTATCTCTAGGATAATACTCATAAATACTGATGGATTTTAGAATAAGGCTGAATGGCATGAGCTGAATGAATCCTTGGTTTCTACTTAGGGGTTCCTGCAATCTAGTGGAATCAAGAGGTTACTGAAAGAAATTTCTGGGTCAAAACACACCAAATCAGACCACACTGAATCAGTGACTGGCTTTTTTACCCAGGGTGAATCAAATAACCCTTCTGAAGGTTGCAATATCACAGCACTTGGAAAAAATGATGCATTACACTTGTCATTCTCTTAGATGTACTCACAGGGCCACCTAGCTGAACTTGTGAGTGGCAGGGACAGCCTGGGACAATTTGGCTGTGTGCCCCTTATCAGCCTCTGTGGGACAATTATATTCATCAGAAGACAATCCTGTTGCTAAAAGCCCAACCCAAATCACTTTGAAAAAACTGGAAAAGCTGCCACAGGTTTTTGGATCAAACCCCCTAGTACAAGCTGGATGTAAGAAAAGCTGCTAAATTCAGATGTAATTATTTTCATCCAGATGAAAGATAAGTTCTTACTCAAGCTGTGAACTCCCAAGGGGAGAAAAATGAATAGAAGAGTTGTTCAGACACAAGGGGCTCAGTTGTGCCTGACCCTGTGTGGGTGCTGGGGGAGTGGGAGATGAGTGCAAACAGGCTTTGCAAGCCCCCCCAGGAGAGCCTGCTCCAGCCTAGACACTGTTGTGGTCCTTGAGATGAGGGAGCCCAAGAATTGGCACAGAAGAAAACGCCTGGAAAAGGGAAGGGATGTCAGGATGCAGAGTGGTTTATGCCTGGAAAAGGGAAGGGATGTCAGGATGCAGAGTGGTTTATGCCTGGAAAAGGGAAGGGATGTCAGGATGCAGAGTGGTTTACCCCCACTGGCAGATTATGAATCCTTTAAAGCAGGGCAGCTGCTGTCACACACTGGGCGGGATGCTGGCATCAATAAATGAGCTCAAATTAGCACATGCTTAGAGTTGCACATAAACTGATTTGCCTAAGAAGATTGGTTTCTGTGCTCCCAGGAAGCCTGGCTGGGATGGAACAGGGCTTTGTGCACTGGAGAGAGATCAAGCAGATGAATGTGAAAGTAAACAACTGATAAAAGCTCCACAACATATTTTTAAAACTATACAGTCTTAGATGGTCTACCAGCATGTGTGTACTGCTGCTCTGGGGGGATGTACTGCCTGCTTTAGTGTGGAACAAGAGCCCCAATTTAATGGTCTCAGTGTATGGGGAGGACAATGTGCAGTTCATTGGCATGTGGGAGCACAGGGGGCAAGGGTTTTAGGCTGAAGGAGAGTTGATTTAGATTGGATGAAAGGAAGGAATTGCTCCCTGAGAGGGTGGGCAGGCCCTGGCACAGGGTGCCCAGAGAAGCTGTGGCTGCCCCTGGATCCCTGGAAGTGTCCAAGGCCAGGTTGGGCAGGGCTTGGAGCCACCAGGGGTAGTGGAAGGTGTCCCTGCCCATGGTAGGGGGTGGAATGAGATGAGCTTTAGGGTCCCCTCCAACCCAAACCATTCTGTGACTTTATATATCCTCCACAGCAGTAAATCCCAGCTTGTCAGACTGGGAAACGTGCTTCCTGCTTCTGCCCCTCTGCACTGGTGTATAGAAATGAGCTGTGGATGTTTTATTGATCCAAAGGATCAGAATGAGGATCTCAGAATTATATTTGTAGCAAGAGGTGAGTCAGCACCATAATTATGTTTTTATGGTTATGGGGTGAATGAGGCCAGAGGGGTGGTCAGTGAACCTCACTGAGGGTGTTGATGCAAACTAAAGCAAAACATTTGGTGCTACTGGCAGTCCATGGGCTCTTCAGCAAAGACAGTTTTTCTCTGTCCAGTTGCTGTATTTTTCCTTCAGCCTTTTGACCTTTATAATCAACAAGAAAAGGCCATCAATTCTGCCTTTTACTGAAAGAACATTTCCCTTTGTCACTGAGAGGGAGAAGTCAATGGGCCATTTTTTCCTAAGCTGGCACAGCTCCACTAACCAATATTTTTTCAATGAATTCAGGATCTGTGATGATTGATTCCCCCATTTAATGACAAAGCAGGGAAGTACTGTATAGAAAATGGCAGTGAAAGCTTCAGTGTACTTCAGGAATGATCTGGAAGGACCATGATGAGAAAGTCATCCTTTCTTTCTCCCTTTTAACTTCTTTCTCCTGCTGAACCTGCTGCTCAGTGTCAGCTGAATATGCAGCTCATACGTGGAGATGTGCAAAAAACCCAAACTGTTTCAATTTGATTTCAGTTGACCCC
This sequence comes from Buphagus erythrorhynchus, assembly GCA_013400855.1. NCBI lineage: Eukaryota > Metazoa > Chordata > Aves > Passeriformes > Sturnidae > Buphagus > Buphagus erythrorhynchus. The sequence goes on along the minus strand of VZTT01033515.1, from coordinate 55,400 downwards.
CTTCAAAAATCTGGTTGTGTGTAGCCTCCTTTGAACAGATTCATGCTGATTGTGGGTGTGGAGGAAAGGGATATCATTTCACTGTGCAAAACTGAGGAAGTTTACTCTGAGTATGTCAAACAAAAATGTTTTGTCCTTTCTGATGTGCATAATTTTTTTCTTACTGAAATTGTTCGAGAAATGTGATGTATCTTTTCACACTTCTGGGGTCAAACATAGTCAGGAATCTTTAAAGATCATACCATTGAACCCAAAAGTTATATAAGATAAATAATTTAAAATCATTAGAAAAACTTCAGTGAGCTTCAATGAGATTAAGCCTGTTTCCTAAGATGAATCTTTTTACCAATGGACCCACTCCTTTCTCTGCCTAAGGTATAATGTTCTGAAGTATCTGCAAACTCTATCAGTGTTTCTTTCTTTTTCCCCTTGAGCCAGGGCTTAGTCAGAAGCCTCAGCCATTTGTCTTCAGCCCTAACTTGCAAATGCAAGGAATAAAACTTAAAAACTCAAAATTCGTTCTGACTCCAGCACAGCCACATTTTCTCTCTGAAATGTTGGATCTTTATACAAGCAGAAGAATCAGTGACATTTTGCTGTGTCACTAAATCCATGCAAGCAGAAGTAACTTTTGCCAAAGTGAAGAATATGAAGTTGTTACACACAGTTAAGCTTTAAGGGTTATGCCAGAACAATTCTTTGAGTCTTTTTAAATCCAGTTGAAGATGGCATCAAATTTATCTTCCTAGTCCTTATGCAGGAGGATAAGACTAAAATATCAAATCTGTCTCTGAACTAAATCTCTATTTAGCAACCAGTATTCAGTCCATCTATACAAGATGTTTTACACACATATAAATATGTATATCTATATATATTTTCAATGAAGTTGGAATTTTTTTGATTTATTTAACCATGTGTAGATAGATTATATATCACAGGCCATTGAACAAAAGGCTCAGCATACATATTTAATTTCCTACAAAATAATTTAAAAATATACACACAGATAAGATATTTTAAACCATTTTAAACCATTCAGCAGTCACGTTTCCTGGAAGAATTCAGGCTACAGTAATATAATTTGGTCACAGGAAGACTGTATTTGCTGCTACTTATTATCTGTTATCCCAGATAAATACTATTCTAAAGGTGGTTTTTTTGTCATTCCCCTTCAGAATATTCTGGCAGAAAAGCATTGAAGTTATTTGAGGAACTCCCTTTATGTGCTATACGCCCAATATTTTTGCAAAAAATAGCAACATTTGGATTAACTGTATTTTAGAATTTCCTCTTATAGCTCATTTTCCCAGTTATTGCACTGTTTGTGTGATTTTTTGCTATATCTTTAGGAAAAAAAAAAAACCCTTATATGTTTACTTATACTTAGCTCTTGACATGCATTCATTATGTTCACAGTGAATATCATTTTTCTGTGTGGGAATGGCATAAAGAAGAAGTAGAAGAAGTGAAGTGAAGCCTTGGAAGATGAACACAGCCCACTGGGTGTTTCTCTCGTGACACCAGTGTGTTCTCCCACCCCTTCCTGCCCCCTCTGTCACCTTCCCCTCCCCTCTGTCCCTTTGAGCCCACTCCTGTGGGCAGTCCCCTGCACTCAGGGTCCTGTGGAAGCAGGATGGGCATTCCTCACCTGCACACCCTTAGGGAATCATGGTTTTTTTGGGTGGTGCCAAAGGCATGGCTGTTCTTTGGCACTGCACGAGGCTTAGGGGGCTGTGAGTGTGTCAGATGCTGAAATGATCCAGCAGCACTGCTGAGGGCACAGAGAAATGTCATTTAAACCCTGAAAAACAATCACCAGAATGTGTGTTCTTAGATCAGTGCAGAGTGAATTTTGCAGTAAAGCATGTGGGAGAGATTCCTCCTCCTGTTGTCCATTTTCCATGGGAGTCAGGCTGTAACAGCACCCCCTCAATGTGCCCTGACCCATGCAGAGGGTCTGCACTACCTGTGTCACCTGCAATTGGTGCCATGACTTGTCCTTTGGAGGTACCTGCCTTTCCCTCTGCCTGCATGGGAGGCATAATTGCCATTATTACCCCAGCCCTGGAAATGCTCAAGCCCAGCTGGGATGGAGGCATCAGCAGCTTGGACCAGTGGGTGACATCCCTGCCCTTGGCAGGGGATGGAACCAGATGATCTCTAAGGTCCCTTCCAACCCAAAAGCATTTTATGATTCTATTTGCTTCAGAAAATCCACAAGAATTTATTAGGAATATGATTAAGTGGGTTTTTTTTATTATTTTTTTATTTTTTTTTGTAAATTAATTTCCTTTGGTTTGCCTTAATGAGTATTACAGATAGGCTAAAACTAAAGTAATTTTGAGTCCAGACTGAAACTGAGTAATTTAAAATAAGTTTATAAAAGAATGTAAAAATCCCCAATTGGCTTAAAAATTAAAACAAATTTATATTAATAATTAACAATTATTTTAAGAGGATGTTTAACATATGGAAAGTGGGAAAACAAAATTAATTTTAGTTACACAACCACAAAACAAATCAATCCTATTCAGTTCCCAAGTGGTTTAGTCACACCACTAGAAAACAGTTTATTTACCTAGTCCAGATTCGGTGTCTTTATTTGTGGAGTTTCCTTCTCATTTATAACTGATTACTGCAGCTCTCACAACTCCAATTTCACTCCATCTCTACACAGAAATAACTCCTACTATCATACAACTGTTTCTGGAATAGATGCACTTTCATTTAGCAAATGTGTTCGTGTATCTTACAATCATGGAGTTTGGTAAAATGTGTTAGGTTTGCATGTGAGACTTGAAAACTTTTGTTCTGTTCAGACAGTCAAGGATTCTGACTGAGGTGGCAAAAATGCCAGGTTTTGACCAGTTTGTAGTGTTCAGTTTTCCAAGTGGCTCTCCATGGTGCAAAAACTCAGTGGCAACACCTGCAACACTGTGCAGACAACAGCAGTGAAAACTTCAGGAATGATCCAAAAGGACCACGATGAGCAAGCCATTATTTCTTTCTCCATTTTAATTTCTTTCCCCTGCTGAAATAAAATCATTATTTGTTTCTGGGGGGTGGAGATCTCCCTCATCAGCTGGTTTCAAATGGCCCCACAGCCTGGTGCTTCCCACCCAGAGGCTGGGGTTACTGCTGGTGGTACCTCCAGGTCTCTCTGGTTCCTGTGGTTCTGCTGGAGTGCAAACCCAGCTCAGCCTGCTGTCAGTGGCAGAGGCTGGGTGTGAGTGCTGCCCCTGCCATTCAGAAGTGTCACATTCACTCTGTGCTTTGAAACAGACATTTTCATAAAAATGACCCTTGGGATTGCTCTGTTGGATTTGACTCATCAGTTCCCCATGCAGACTTTCAAGTAAATAAAACATAGCCTGGTATTACTTAATATCATTTCATACAATTGGTGAAAACTAATTTGATGGTTTTGTAGAGGGATTTCTTATTTCCCAAAAAAGCCAATAGATGACATCTACCTAATTTGCCAGTTAAAATTCGTACATGCAGATTCTGTGAGAAAATTGATTGGAACTCACTTGACTATTGAATGAGATTCATGTCAGAAATATACTGGCTGCATTAGTATTGCCTAAACTTTCAAACCACAAAATACATTTTGCCTCATTTTATTTGTAGAAGAATGACACAATAATTTTGTGAATAATCAACTCTTCAGTTTAGCTGCGTTTGCATCCTGTTATAATAATTAAAATTGTACCCTTCTATTTAGATTACTTGAACGGAATAATAATTTCTCAGCCCAAGATATAAGTAGATCTTTCTTCTTTAATCCCAAACTTCAGAAAATAGGATTATTTTATAATCATATGTGGGTTCTATAGTTCTGTTCAATCTTCACCTGGTTTTTCACAATGCTATAATATGGGCACTTGAAGACCTGTGAATAAAATTCAAGGACTGTATTATTTAAATTGCTCTTTATGGAAGACACCTTTCCATTAGACTATTCATTGGAAAGCAGGAATTTTCATCAGTCTGCAACTTAAGTTTCATTTCCTTCAATATCTCGAGCTTGTTGGTGGCTGGCAGATAATGCAGAATATTGTACAGTAGGCAGTTACTTTATGCATGGCATCAAGGAAAGCTCCTTAGGAAATGTGGAGGATTTATATATATCTATTCTCCAATACTTATCTATTCACTATTTAAAGCTCTTAAGTCTGAAGACTTAAATACTTGCTTTCTGCTCTTGAATGCACTTTGATCTGCTTATGACTCTGGATACCTAATTGCTGTGCTGGTCCTACAGCCAACATTCCAGCAGCACGTGGGGTCTCTGGAATTTCTGCTCAGCTGCAGACTCCAGGAGAGACACTCCCCTGTGTCCCCAGCCTGGAGGAGAAGGGTTTTCTTGGTAATTCTTTTTGCCCCATCCATTCTTTTGCACAGCAACTAAGCAAGGCAAAACACAGAAATGACACACATATGTCTTGTCTCCTCCACTTTGGGAAATTTCCTTCCTTTTTCTCTACCCATGAGTGCTCTTGTTCTCTGCCAAACAGCAGAACTGATACCTCACCTCTCCAAGTGCAAACCAAGAGGAGGATCTCTGCCAAGCCCAATCCATTATAAAACTTCAGCAGATCTGACACATATGGGTTGATGAATCTTCTGATGTCTCCTACTCTCACTTCTCACAACAGCAACAGGAGGAGATAATTGTCTCAACCTCCCCAGTTTCAGCTCACACAACTATAAGCCTGCTCTAAAATACTGTAGTGGTTAAACTGATATTATACAGACATCTATTTGGGAATTTTAAGTGTATGAAGTAGCTAAAAGGACACCTGGAAGATCTCAGCAGAGCAAATAATCTGAATAACCTCCTATTCTGTGCTTTGGACACAGCTGTGGCCGCCACACAAAACCCTAAATGAGAGTAATATTTTGTTATTTGTAACAGAGCTGTGAACAGATTTCATATAAGGACAAAACACTGTTGCAGATGGCAGGAATGCCCAGCACCTGGTGACAATGGCAGGCATGCTGCTGGACTGTAAAACAATAGACCTACCTTGAGAAAATGCTTCTTTCTGCATCAGTAATCTCAGTGCCTCTCCAGGTACAATTCAGAGCTAAGTAATAAAAAAGCTGCAGGGTACATTAATATTCTATGATGCCACTGAGTTCTTTTGCACATTCATATATATTATATTCCTGCATATATGTTTGCACAATTAAATAACTTATAATGGCACATTAGAGGAGAAAGAAAATTAAATATCTTTTTATCCGTAGCCTCACTATATGAAAAACTGCATGGAAAAAAAAATCTCATAATAGCTAAGATATGAAATATTCTTATGAAGTTCTCTACACCTGGTCATCTGTTTTATGAAAGACATAAAATCCAGTGTGTACAGTATCCAAGCATCTGTAGCACATTAAAAGCAACATCCACAGTAGTGCATAATCAATTAGTACTTTCTGAAAAAGGTTCTTGTCTAGCAATTTGTACTGGAAGCACAATCTTGTATTTGGAACAGTAGGAATGTGTCAATTTTTGACCTTACTGCAGATTTTGAGAATGATGACAGATCCTTCTTTCTGTATCTCAATCCTCCTTATAAAATGGGGATAAAAAAGTTAGCCAAAGGGTTTTCTAAAATGCAGTCATAGAATACATATATGACATCAAGATGGTACAAACACATTCTCTTGATTCACCTGATTCATTACAATTTTTAATCCATGGAAACTACACTCACTTTCCATGTAATTTCTGAATATTTTTTGGTCTTTTTAAAGAAGTTTTGAACCTCAAGCCTTTGCAGCATCACATATTTCTATGGTATTTCAAGAAAGTAAACAGGTTTAGCCTGGATTTAACTCTAATTTTGCCAGTAAAAGAAGAAATATTTTTATATCATTATGGCCAGTCTGAAAAAAAGAATAAAAAAGGGGGATCCTACTTCAAGTATTTTTTTCTGTCCTAATTAAAGTACAAAATTCCATGCTGAATTTCTTTTCATCATTGAATCAAAGCCTGAAGACTTTTCTTCTAGGACTGTTCTTACTTTCAGACTTGACATACATACCCCTTTTATGACTTGTGTATTTTGTTGTGTTGTGTTGTAATTATCATTAAAGTATGTCAACTTGTGCTGAATTTTGTGCAAACCCAGAGATGTGCACAAAACTTGCACTGAGGAATTTCCACCTAAATAAGCAAGATGGGCAGTGTGAATAGGGAAGGGCTGGTCATGGTAAAGAGCAAAGGCTAAAGGTGGAAAAATTGCATTTTTGGCAGCAGAATAACTTCAAGAAAAAGGAAACAAGGTGAACTGAACAGGATTCCCTGGGGAGTGTAAGACAGGCACGGGGTGGCCCCAATAAAAAAGGAATGAGAACATGGGGGGAGGAAAAGTCAACCAACATTGCATGTACCACTCTGCAAAGGAATCAAATATTTATTTTTTTATGCTAACTTTCCTACAAGGTGCAAGCTCCTTTCCCTCCTCCTCTTCATGTTTTTGTTCACCTGTGACAATGCAGGAAGAAAAGATGCCACAGAGGCTCTGCTGCCAGGGAAAGGCACATGTTCCACACACACAGTTTGGGGTAAAACAACCCAAAACCAGGATTTCACTCTGTATTTCTCTCCTCCTACTGCAGCCATGTCTGTTAGTCCTGCTTCTCAGACTCCCCTCAGATTTAATTATTTAATTAATTCTATTTCTATTTCTAACAATTCCAAGCACTTTGAGACCATATTGAGGATCTCATCAGCTGTTTCTGCTCCAGTTGCTGAATTCTACCAGGTTGTTTGCACAGACACTGCCTGCCTGACTTAGCCAAGTGCAGCACGTGAAGAGAAGTGTGAAAGTGGGTGGAATTGCCCTTCATCTCCCAGTGAAGTTGGCAGACCTGCTGGAAGCTGACATGGTTGTAACCAAGAAGTAGTGTTGAATAATCACCAGGAAGTTGCTGGAAAGTTCTAGAAAGAAAAATAAGAATTTACGTAGGAAAAAATCAACTTTTCCTCCCTGTTGCTTTTGTATTTTCAGTCTGGCAACAGCATAATTTTTAAAAAACCCACTAGTGTGCCTGTTAGGATCCAGGCTCCCAAGAACATGATTATTTGGCTATTGTTGTTGCTATAAATAACAAAATTAGAAGTGTGTGATAGCTAATCTCTGAGGTTTCTCAGGGTTTGTTTTATGATTTGGACTCAGTGGGGCTAATTTGATGTGGTTTGCTGCCTGCCAAATGACTGCAGTTTCATGGCACTGAGACCCAGATACCTGCAAAGTTTTTCCCAGCTGGAAAAAGTCAGCCCAGCACTGGAGCTTGCTTTGCACAGGGGCTGCTGGGTTTGTGACTCCCACCCTTGGCTGGAGGCCTTTCCCAGGCAGAGTCTGCTCCAGTCCCTAAATTAATTGGTGTAATACCAGCTGGGTTTATTTCAGCTGTGATGTCAGGCAAGATAAAGTTCCTAAAGCCCCTAAAATTCCACATAGAGAACCCAAGCTTTAGGCAAAAACTCATACCCTGAAGCCTCTTTTTACCTTCAAAGCTCAGCTGGTACAAAATCCCATCCCAGTTTAGAGTAATCTAAATGTAACAGGGGAAAAAACTACTATGAGGTCGCTGAAGTTAAATACCTGGTGAATTCAACTTCTTCTGTCTGCATCAGACTCAATAATGTTGTTTCCTGACTCTCCTTGTTGTAAATCTGTCTGTTCAGTTTTTTATAACTTTACAAGATTCTGGGTTTGAGCCACAGCTTTATATTCCTGTTGACTTCTCTGAGCTGAATTTTTTGGGACAGGTTTTGGAGAAGGAAGAATTTGGAGAAGGAAGGACAGCCACAGAAGTGTCTGCCTTTTCTCCCTACACTAAATACAAATGTAGGCATGCTAATTCAGGGAAAACTATGTCGTGAAAACAGCTTGATAGGATTATAGCTTGAGGTCTGGAGATCAACAAATTAGGATGAGCATCCTGATAATGAAAAAGCAGGAGAGAAAAAGAAAAGATCTGGGACTAAAGTGCTGGTTCAGTCCTGAGACTGTCAGTTCTTTGATATTCAAGGAAAACTGTATCTCCTCTGCAAAAATACTGAACTAAAGATGGAAAGAGCTTTTCTTTGAAGACACAAATGCAAATATGCATAAAATATTATACAAATGTGTTTTGAAAGGGAGATGGAAAAAAAAGCAATCCTAATCACCCTCTACCTCTGTTCCCTTTCAGTAAAATGAGGACAATGTTATTTTTCACAAAATCTCAGAATGACTGAGGTTGGAAGAGACCTCTGGAGATCATCTGGTCCAACCACCTGCTCAAGAAGGGCTTCCTTAAAACATTTGTCCAGGACCATGTACAGATGGATTTAATTTTCCACAGAGATATTTTGAAAATTAATTAATGTTTTTGAAGCATTTGGTTACTATAGTAATAAGCACTGGAGAATTCAGGAGGAAATTGAGAAATTGAGCACTCTCCTCTCTGTGGAAAGAAACAGAAGAGAATTAACATGAACTTATATAATTAGAAAATATATTATAGTGAACACTGGAGTCTATTGTCTGATTTTTGTGACCTTGGTAATTCTTTGGTGCAATTTATATGTTTATGTTTTATAAATGCTCTAGTGGTCAAACTGGCTAGTCCTGACTATAAAATATTTTCTTTTTTATTTTAGTGCTTAAATTATATGAAGGCTTTGTGAGAACTGGAGTGCTTATATACATGAATAGCAGGAAATAATGTGTTGCATTCCCTGACATCTTATTTGCTATGTGTGTAACATAATTCTTGGTCAAGTGAATCAATGAACACTGAATACCTTTCCTGTTGTATGAAGAACATGACTCTCATAACCACTTCTGATGCATTAACTGAGATTTCAGCCATTTAGACTCATTCCTGTTCTCTTTTGTCTGGCAGTATTTCTGTCAAACCAGATGAACTTTGCCCTCAGTGTGAGATTGGAAAGTGGTTAATTAGGACCAAAATGAATGCTGTACTCTACTTCTCCTCAGTTTCCATAGCTTCTGTTCATGCAGTGCAAAAAAATTTAATCCTCTCTCCTATTTTAGCTGTGTTCTGTGAATGAACAGAAGGGAAGTAATAACACTTCCTAATCCCTCTTCATGTTAAAATGAGGAGTATAAAACCTGGACTTCTAGCACCTTGCCCTCTCTGATTTGTTCTTGCTTGCTGCTTCTTGCCATATTTCTCGATTTCCAAGTACAGATTTTTGCATCCCCACCTCCACTTTATCTGTTTAGGAAACACTGATCTGAATCCTTACTCAGCTACAATAGTTCTCTAAAGAGATTTTTTTTGTTGATTTTATCTTGCATCAGACATGTTTTGAATTTGGTAGGTTGTATTGGTAGACTTGCTTTAACATTTTGAAAGGCAATGAAAATTTAAACCAAGGAGGACCATATCCATCTCCATTTTGCCACAAGCTTATTCCATTTGTCTGCATTTGCAGTGGTCTCTGCTGGAATATCTTGATGGATCAGATGGGTGGGATGGAAGAAAAGAAAGAATTTCTCTTGAAATGTGGGGTTTTTTTTGTGTCTCTTAAGGAACTGAGAGGAAAAGGCATGAGACAGTCGTTGGTATATGAGGAGTGACACTTTACTGTGTAAGTGACACAGTTGTCTCCTGGGTGGGATTGTCAGTCTTTTATAGAACAGATTGCACTTCAGGTTCCAGGCTCAGCCATCACATCAGGGCAAGGTACAAGACTCTATTAAGAGGATGATACTTTTCCTTCCCCTTTAACCAACAATGCAAGAGGGTATTGGCCAGTGCAGGAGCATGGTCACTTAATGGCACCCCAAAATGAAGCAGAAAATTGAGCAGGTGGGGGTCAATCTACAGGGTTTTTTTACTGGGCACTGAGGCAATCAAAACAGGAGACACAGAATCTCAAGGTCACATTTTCTTTATGCAGCTCTCCACTGTGTAAGGACCAGAATAATAAATCTCTCTGAGATTCTGAAAACTGAGAGTTTGGCTTCCATTCAGCAGCCATCCATCTCAGAGATGTACAGTTCACATCACCTCCATATCTGAATGTCTCACATCCTTAATGTATTGATCCTCCCAGAAATCCTCAGAGGCAGAAAAAAGCCATTTCCTCTCTTTTAGAAACAGGGAATTAAGACACAGGATATAAGGCCTGAAAGTCATGGAGCAAGTCTGTTGAGGTGCAGAGAACTTAACCTGTCTTAAAAGTTGTAAGGCCAAGCCCAACCCATCCTCCACTTATCCTAAAGGAAATTAAGACCTCTACTATGGAAAAGACTCAGTTGTGCTTTTAAACACTTGCTATTAAAAAAAAAAAAAAAAAAAACANNNNAAAAAAAAAAAAAAAAAAAAAAGTGTTTTTAACTTCTAAACCATCACATTTTTTTCTATCAGCTGTATAAATATATTCTTGTTTTCTCTGCTTCAAAAACAGACCCGAAAAATCTTTCATCTTCTTTGAAGGCTTTTGAGTTTTTTATGAGCATATTATTTCAGAGCTCCTTCACAAATTATCTTTCAGTGATATAGTTTAACTGCTTGCCATTTCCAAAGCAGAAAAAAAATCTTGATCACATAGAATGCAATCAAAATATTTTTCTATTAATTTGGTAATCTTTCTTGAGACTGTAGTCAATCAAAATAGGATGTAACAGTTTTTACATCATTCTAATCTCTTCTTCATTACACCCCATTATTTAGACACCCACATAAATTACTATCAATTTATTATAGTCTTAGTAGTTATAGAGATAAGCCAGCCAGCTGTGTTAAGATGAAAAGATTTAAAATTAAGTTCTTCAGGTGAGTTGAAGATTTTATGGAATTACCATGAGTCTTGTTTTTCAAGACAGACCAACCAACCTGGGGGTGGAAGCTCCTACCTGTGGGGCTCTTAGTTTGATAACAATTGTTCCTTAATTTAGCCATAAAGTTAGAGGAACTTAAAACTGATCAGGAATAATTAGTGAAGACTGAGATTTTCTTCAGACTATTATTTTTGCTGAGATTCTGGAGAGACCAGGGGTCTGCAGGCTGACAACTGATCAGAAAGATCAAAGCCAAATGTAGGAATTGCTGTGGGGCCTGGGAGTGACTGAGAGACTCGTTTGCACATGAGAGCAGGGCAGAGGGGGATCAAGGAGCACTTACTGAATAAACCTTTAAATTCTGCTGCAGGGGAGATCTGTATGTGTGTATGATCAACAGTCCAAATCCACTGTGCCCATCTACAAATTTTACACGATGTTCTTAGCTTGAAATCTACTTTTTCATTGCTCTCCCTTTGACAGTGCCTGGGAATTTGGCCATTGTATATCTTTCTCCATTTTTAAGAAAGCTCTCTATAACAGGCATATCAGTGAAGTTATTCATTCCAAGTATTTCTCTCTCTCAGATTCCTAAATTATAAACATAGGCTTCTGTATTAGATTAGAGGGGAAGTATTCAGGCTGAACACCTTTATATTCCAATCCTCACTCAAAGAGCATTGCTATTCTGGAATATACTCAAGGCTGGCTAACTTCAATGGGACTGCCACCAGATTAAAAGTAAACAAATAATGTGCTTTATCGAGTTAGGACCATTATCTGGTTTCCCACTAATGCAATTCCACCAAATTAAACTAGTTTGTGACAATTGAAGGGAGAGAAGGATCAGTGTCAAGGTCCCACATTGCTCTCCAAAGTCAGTAATTTACAGGGGAGTGGAATGCTGACAACAAATCTCCCAATGTCATTTAATTCTTTTGAGACCGTGGTCTGAAAGTGAAATGGCAGTTCCCATGGGTGAGAAATGTGCAGGGTTTATGGATTTAAACCTGGTGTTGGTGACAAAGGCTGTTCATGAGCAGACTTGCACTGTTTGAGCTAACCCAAATCTGCAGTGGGCTGTCTTGAGAAACATGGAGACAAGCTGTGTGATTTCCCAGTTGTGTTTTCAAAATGACTTGTGAGTCAAAGGAGTAAATGCAGGGAGTTTTGGTTGTTTGGTTTTTGGGTTGTTTTTTTCTTTTGATGGGAAGAAACTAAAGCTGAGTTTTCTTCATCCTGCATCTTTGCAGGCAAGGTTTTGAAAGGGGTCCCAGGAGGCAAGAAAGTAACCACAAAACAGGAGAATAAGCCTCTTTCATACACTGAAAGGAGAGCTGGAAGAGCTAAGGAGCATTTCTGAAGTAAATTTACGCTGATAGAAGGGAAAAAATTGGAAGGCAATGAACTTTGGAGGAAAGTTCAATTACAGAAACAAAGATAGGTGGGTGCCCTCTAAATAAGAACATGATGCCATAAAGAAATTCACTAGTGATAACACACTTCCCTCAATAAAAAAGAAAAAAAAATGTTTAATTGATTTAGCTATAGAGAGGGTGTTGCTAAGAAAAAGATTGGCTACAACCCAATAATTTCTACTGAGTATTTGGTGTCATTATTTATCCAAATATTCCTTCAAGAGGTTGCTTTCCTGTGCCTCTTCCTTAATTAGGTCGGGAAGACTAAAATTTCCATGCAATTGGATGGGTTCTGTCCTGGTTTTGCTGGAAAGGTCAGCTAAATTTGGTTGAGATCAAAGCAATGTGTGCAGCATGACTGGTAGAACAGGAGCTGAGATCCTGAGCTGCCATTCCTTACTTTGCACGAGTTCAAAGATGGCACAAGTCAAGACACTGATCGTGACGTGAATTACTTTAAAAGAACTTTGAAAAAAAAAAAATCCTCTTCCACTGCGATACAAGCCAATAAACAAATCTGCGAATTTATACAATTCTTTTTTATGTTCTTGCCCTGCTGGGTGTTTTCAAACCCCTCTAAGTTTGATGTATTTCAGCAGAATTAACAAGATAGATTTTTTTTTCTATTTCTTTTTCCTTTTCTCTTTCAAGATTATGTAGTGAATATATTTAAAAAGCTGACTAAAGAAAAAAAGAAAAAAAAATCACACCTAGTTTAAAAATATTTGTTTACCCTCCACCTTCTTTCTGAAATTTGAAAGCCATGTGAAAGATCTAAAAGTAGCTGTAAACAACACAAGGAAGAAACTTTTATGAAAATTTCCCTGGTCCCTGCTAGTTGAAAAGAATGAATTCTAGCAGGGAAATTTCATTAGCACTTGAAAACCTTGAGTAGTTCTAAGATCCAGTGTAACCCAGGTTCTTAGAGCTATTAGAGGCCTCACTCCTCCTGCTGCACTCCTGTTTAATATTTTTTTCTATTTTCCCTCTTTTCTCGGATTACATGGCATGGATATACCTGCTGGTATGCAAATAAAATTTTATGAGATATTACATCAAATGTCTGGCAGATTCCAGTGGGACTGTGACATACAAAACAGAAAGATCTGATCTCTCTCTGTCTTCATTAGCAGAACATAATTTGTCTATCATTACTTTTTTTTCATGAGTTCAATATTGTTTCACTAATTATCATTTAGAAATATAAATAAATTACTTCTAGAGAGGAGAGACTGTAATCAGCATTTGTTCCACAGAGGAAGACCAATTCCAGATATTACTGGGCTAATTCCTGTGCAAATCCAAAGCAAAAAGATGGTCCTTTTGCTTAATTTGATTATTAATTATAGAAATATATAAAAATAAACCTATGTTACCAGATGTTTGAATCTCAGAGGACAAGGTAGCTTTCCACTATCTCAGCTGAGAAGACTTCATCTTATTTTTGATTTATTTATGTCCTTCCAATAAACCACAAGGAACTGTTGGTGTGGATTTGTCCTCTGGACCCTGGTCACTTTTGCAGTCTTTATTACAGTGGCTACAAAGTGTCACAGTGAAGGGAGGCATTGATGGGGACATAATAAGTTTTTAAAGAACTGTCATAGATGTTAGCAAGTGAGAGGCTCAAGACAGATGAGATGAGGACAAAAAGTCACCAAAGAAACTTCACAGAAAAGGAAAAAGAATTCCAAAGTGTTAAGGTTTGATTTGCTCTAGAAATGGAGAAAAGCAAGTTAAGGATCACAGAATCACGGAATGGTTTGGACTGGAAGCGACCTTAAGGATCACCCAGTCCCACCCCTGCCATGGGCAGGGATGCCTTCCATTATCCCAGGTTGCTCCAAGCCCTGTCCAACCTGCCCTTGGACACTTCCAGGGATCCAGGGGCAGCCACAGCTTCTCTGGGCACCCTGTGCCAGGGCCTCCCCACCCTCTCAGGGAAGAATTTTTTTCCGAATATCCAACCTAACTCTACTCTCAGTTTGAACGCGTTCCCTCTTGTTCTGTAACTCCAAGCCGTTGTAAAGTCTCTCCCCATCTTTCCTGTGGGTTCCCTCCAGATACTGGAAGGCCAAAATAAGGTCACCCCAAAGCCTTCTGTTCTCCAGACTGAAGAACCCAAATTCTCTTGGCCTTTCCTCACAGCAGAGCAGCTCCATCCCTCTGATGCCCTTGGTGGCTTCCTCTGGACTCGCTCCAGTGAGGGGACAGAGTTTTTGGGGACAGAGACATAAACAAATCAAATGAGGAGGAATCAGGGAATGAAGCAGCCCACAACACCAGGAGGAAACTCCTCTGCTACAATTGCAGCACAGCTCTGTGTGTTTGATGCTTTGTGTGGGACCATGATTTGAAGTAGGGAATTTGATTTTTCAAGTAATGATTATTAGCATGGGTTTTTTTAATTTGTGCTTCCCACTTTGATTGCCCATACTGTTGCCACCAAGGGTTCTTAATTCCCTGTAATCAGCCTTTTGAAAACACACAGGATGGGCACATATATGCTCATGGTGCTCCCCTAAGTTTTCTTGCCCCAGTACAAGTGGGAAATTGCTGTTTGGATGTCTCCTCTGAGGGCAACATCTTAAAAGGTCTTGAAGGTGTAGTTCCCACCAAGGAACCATTTGTGTTTCATTTTTCTGAAATGAAATCTCAGAATTTTTTCTGAAATGCCCTGTGACTGCTTGGCCCTAAAATCCCGTGGGGACAATTACCTGAATTTCTGAGCTTGAACTCTTAATGGTAACCTCACCTTACAATAAAGTCAGAAGGGACATCCCAGTGACCAGGACTAGTTTAGGAAAAAGTGTATTTTGTACTGAGAGTCATGTCAGATCTGAAAAGGAGAGCTGGTGGGGTGGATGGGGAAGCTATAGCATCAATATATCACTGTACTCTTGTGACAGCACCCCACTCTGAAGGCAGTAAGGAAAGCAATACATCATGAGGTGACTCTTGAATTTTCTCTGTGTCTCTTGTGTTATATTGCCTGACCCCCAAGACTGCTGATGTATGCTCTCCTAAGATACTGCCTTCATCCCCAGCTGACCTCTTTTCACTGCACCTCATTTCATCCCAGTACATTTTGGCATAGTCACTCCATTTGGAAATTTTTTTTTTCTTTCAATTGCATCTGATTTTATCACATATCCTTTCCAGAGTGTTTGTTCCACTTTGTTCTGTGATTTCAAATTCTTCCTTTCAGGAAAGGCAAATCTTGCTCTTTCAATGGAGATCAATTGGGCGAGGCTTGGTCCATTTCTGTCCATTTCATATCATCCCATTCACTTTTCTTGTTTTCACTTTGTTCCAGAATTTTCTCTCTTTCTTTTGCAGCATTTAATTCCTTCAGTTTCTTCTCCTGTCTCTTTGTTTACATTCCTTTCCTGATTTTGGGATTTCAATGTGAATCATTTTGGCAACTTGCTGTCCTTTTCAGTGCACCTTATTTCATCTCATTACATCTGGTTGTAGTCACTTCATTTGCAAATTTTTAATTTTTTTTTTCAATTTTTATTGCCTTTCATTTGATCATATCTTCTTTCCTGAGTGCTTGTTACACATTTCCCATCAGTATTTTCTATGTTGGAGAATAGTTCAGATTTAATCAGATCTTGAAATTCAAGCAGAATTATCTAGAAACACGTGTTATCAGGTCTACAATCTATTCCCTCTAAGGTTCAGTCTGAGGGTTGATGGGGTAACAGCATAGGTGACAAAGTAAAATAATATATAAAGTTCATTCAAATAGACTTAAATTTCAATATTGAAACAAATTCTGCTTGTTACAGCAGGTTCTAACTCAAATAGTAATGCTAAAAATGAAAAATAATAAAAATACCCATAATTTGATTTACAGGAAAAAAGTAGGAAATATATTTCCAGGAGGCTTTTAAAAGGAAAATAATCACTGTANGCAAAAAAAAAAAAAAAAAAAAAAAAAAAAGGGATATAAACATAAAGGAGAAAAACAAAGCCAGAAATTGTCAGGGGTTTAATAGAACCTTTAAACTCAGGGAATGTCTACAACAGTAAGGTTTAAGAAGCTGCAGATATCAGCACTGCAAAATCAGTCCAGAAGCAGAATCTCCCTCCCTTAAATCTTTCACCTATACTTGTCATTAGTAGCAGGACTTGAAATGTTAATGAACATGCCCTGACAGAGTAGCCCTGGGAATTTCTGCCATTTCTGAATTAAAGGTGTAGAAAATGAGGCAGAGGGACCTGTCCCCTGTAACTTCATGCATCTACTCCAGCCTTGTCATCCAGCTCCAGGCAGAGCTCCTGGTGACACAGCAGCACCAGCACAGGGCAATTCAATTTTCCTCTGCTGGCTTCCCAGAACCACTGAAAAGCTTGACTATCAGTTCTTTTTCAGTGAATCCCACTTTGAGTGATGCTTTCAAGGACATGTAAACCTTCAATGGCTCTTTGGGGAATTGAATGCAAATTTGTTCCTTATGCAGCCCAGGCAAGCACATCATTTTTCATAATAGTGCCATAGATATCAGAAAGTTCCTGCACCAACCTGAGAAAGCCACTGAGGGTTTGGATGGAAATGAGGTGGAGAGATGCAAAGCATCTGACTCTGTTTACACAGGCTCTCAAGACCTTGTAGTTCACATGGTCAATTAATTTTACAAAATTAAAAATTTTGTAAAATTGCATTTTTGAGTTCATTTAGGTAAAAAAAAAAATCCATATCTAAAATAAATACATATTCTGATTAGTTTTTAAAAAAAAACTCCAAACTGTTATTTTTCTCTTTCCTTTTTTACATTCCTTTCCTGATTTTGGGATTTCAATAAATTGGTTCCACCAATTTAAATAAATAAAGAAATTGGTAGTCTTCTGCAATCATAAATCTTTTCGAACAATATAAATATTTCTTAACATCTACAATCCTGCTAGTGACAACTTTGTGTCCAGTTTATTATGAGGCATAAAATGCTTCAAACAGTGACCTGATCTGATCAGCATCAGGAGCTGTTTTCTGATACAGTCATCTCTCTGCTGGAAACCTTTGCTCTCTATCATAATTAATCAAAGCTTTTAAAAGTCAATGTGATTAAGAGCAAGGCAGTTCTAATGGACCCACTGCAAGCTGTCTGCACTACATCTAAATAAAGCAACCAGTCAGTGTAATCATTTCCTTGGCACAAAGGAAGTTGTCTGACCCTTTTCTTGTCTCTCATCTCCAAAAATGTGTGTGTCCATGTGCTCCTGCTATGCTAGACATTGTTTCCCCCAGTTTAGAGAGAAAATGAGATGCCAAAGTTCTGATTCACTAGGGGAAATGACCTTGGCTGGAAAGATGAAATCTAAAAACTAACCATCCTGCCACTGGTGAGTGTCAGGAATAAAATCTGCTATTTGTGAACCTCTCAGGATAAGATGCACTTCAGCAGGAATGGATTTCTGCAGTGTTCCTTATGGAGAGAGGAAAAATCATTGTTCTGTTGTGATCATTTGTTTTTCTATTGCAGTAATGCACTCAACAGACAATCTTACATCCATAAACGTAATGCAAGTGAAATTTCCTCTGGAAGTGTTTCTAGGGTGAGCTGGTAGGTGGATCTGGATGAGGATCCATGACACATATTTGACATCACATCCTCCAGCTGGAGGCGTGTCAGCCATTAACCACATGAGGATTTCTGCAGGATTTGGGGACTGAAGTGGGGCAAAATGAGATATGAAGGGGAAAGCTAATTGAATGAAAGCTAGTAATGAAACTTCGGTGAATTTGGCAGGAAATATTTGATAATATGAATGATTCAAGATGCTTTAAGATGATAATATCCTGGAGTCATAGAATGGCTGAGCTTGGGAGGGACCTTAAAGCCCATCTTCCCCATGAACAGGGACACCTTCCACTATCCCAGGTTGCTCCAAGCCCCAGTGTCCAACCTGGCCTTGGACACTTCCAGGGATCCAGGGGCAGCCACAGCTTCTCTGGGCACCCTGTGCCAGGGCCTCACTACCTTCAAAATAAATAATTTATTTCTAATATCCAGTCTACATCTTCCCTCTTTCCATTCAAAGCCAATCCACCCTAGTCCTACCTTGTTTTAAAATTGGTTTGACTTGTTTAACTTCCCTCAAGCTTGCTTTAAATGATTAGCTGCATCTTTGATCCCTATCACCTCCTGGAAATGTCCACATCCTACTGTTCCCAGCCCAGCATGTCCTGTCAGACAGTGAGCTCTGTGTCTGATGGCATGGCCGTGGTCCCAAGCTGTCCATCAGGACCTGCTGTGGTGCAGAGTTGTGGTCCCTGACAGCCAGGCATGACAGCTGGAGGATGCTGCACAACTTCCATCCCCTGTTTTCCCTGTTTTCCTTGTTTTTCCTGACAGGTGGCTCTAACCAAACCTGAGTTAGGTTGGGCTCTTTCAGCCCAGGGAAATGACAGGGACTGTTTGGAATTTTATGCTTCTCAGAATCCCTCTTATTTAGGATATGTGTTTAAATATGAGCTCTCAATAAAATTTATGAAAACAGAACATTCTAAACTATTCTGAAGCCTGAATAGATTTGGAATATGTTTAAGATCTGTATCTCCTCTGCACTGGAGGTAATGCAATAATCTTCCTAAGCCTTCCTAAACTTTGATTTTTGGCTGTTTTATTCCTGCTGCTGATAGTGGTTTTTTCCAACTGGCATAGCTGCACACAGAAAAGCTGTTCAGTAACATCTTATTTCTGTGTTTCATAATCTTATCAATGCACTCATACACAGGAACAAAAATATTTGAAATACAAAGTTACATTCTATGCTACAGTGATCACAGAGAATTTTTTTCAAAGAACAGTAAGAGCCTATATTTCTAATGCTTTTGGCATTTATTTCCCATATGCTGTGTGGCACAAGTCTGATAAAACTTCATGGGATGCATTAAGATATTTCTGTGAAATGTTAGCCTCACTCAGAAACCCAAACAAATCCTCCTTGTTTATTTGCTCTGTATTGGCAACAATAATAAAATAAAAAAAAAAATAAAACAAAATAAAATAAAAATAGCAGTAATTATTAATATTAAATATTAAATATTAATATTAAATATGAATGTGAATGCAGAGGTGTGTGAACCCATTAGACACAGCATCAGTGAAGCCTTTATGCTGCCCAAAGCTCCAGAATGTGACACTTGTCAGCTGTGTACACAGACAGAGCCACAGGAAGGTCACTCAAGGTGTAGATGAGATTTTTGTATGGTTTTTGGCAGATGAAGATAAATTGCTGCTGATTATTGTACAAGTTTTCACAGAAATCCTGTCAGGAGCACGTGACCAGGCTGAAGCAGGGATAGAATGCATTAAATCATACTATGGTTCAATATTTAGTTGCTGAAGTTGGAATAATTGCCTTTTTTATTATAATTAGTTTTAAATCCCTGCCCCTTTTCTCTTTTCCCTCCTTTTAAAATAAACCCAGTGATTAACCCTTCATTTAAAATTGAATGTCTTGGGTGCAGGATTTGCCTGGGAGTTTCTGACTGAGAGCTTGAGGCTGTAGTCTCAGTTATACAATTCTTTCTCAAATGCTGTTCCTTCTCCCTCTTCACACCCTCCACCCCTCCAGAAGAAACAAAACCACCACAGATGAAAAAACAACACGTGATAGCCTCAATATAGACATTGCACGACCTGAAAGATATTATGGGAAGTTGCTGCTTTTTTACTGATTAAAGTAAAAATGTTTTAGGCTCTTGGGAAATAAATAAGCAGTGAATGTGGAAGCACACCAACAACATGATATTGTAGGCTGTGTTCTCTTTCTAGCTCACCAATAAGAATAAAACTGTGATTATAGCTATGAATTCCATTTTCTTAGTACAAAGAGACTGTTTTAATACCATTGCTGTTATCAGAAAAAAAATTAAAAACTTAAATTTAAAAGAGCACAGCACAGACCACTTCTTTTATTCATTAGCACAAGTTCATTAAGTGGAGTTCAGATTACTCTGCTGCCTTCCCAGAACATCAGCAGTGACACTCACAGGTTTAAAAAAGAGAAAATGCCCAGCTGATAAAGAATAATGCAATGCAGATTTTTCCACCCAAACCAGCAATTGTCCCTGATGTCACTGAAGTGCTCCTGCCCTGTTGGAGCCCATTGGAAGCTGGGGGAGTGTGAGGTCAGGAGAGCTGTGCCAGCAGCTGCTGGGGATGCTCTGCTCTCCCCGTGTGATTGAAGGTGCCTGTTGATATCAGGTGGCTCAGAATTCATTTCCTGAGTGTTGCCATCTTCACTGCCAGCTGTACAACGTGGCACTTTCACAGTCCAGAGCTGCAGGGCTGGGCAGGAGAGCACAGCATGGAATGACAGGCAGTGAGTTATCCAAGAGGGGTGGAGGTGATCCCAGGGGAAAGCCAGGGGCTCAGACTGTGGCAGGTGCCTTCTCCAGCAGGGTTCAGCTGTCCCCTTTCCAAGGAAAATGGGATTTAAATTTTAAGCAATAATTATTTTGAACACTCTTCTCTAAGAGACTCCCCCCTCTTTCCCTGCTTTTTCCAGGTGGGTTGGA
The DNA here is from genome assembly GCA_013400855.1 of Buphagus erythrorhynchus. Classification (NCBI taxonomy): domain Eukaryota; kingdom Metazoa; phylum Chordata; class Aves; order Passeriformes; family Sturnidae; genus Buphagus; species Buphagus erythrorhynchus. Next base: position 34,629 of record VZTT01033515.1, on the reverse strand, counting down.
CTAGATGGTTTTTAAGGCCTCTTCCATCCCAAACTATTCTATGATTCTCCATAAAAAGTGCATAATCTGCAAGAACAAAATGTTTGACCTCCTCAGAAAGTACAGGCAAAATATTATTGCTATAAAATTTGTGTTTTTTAGCTGGCAGAGTTCTACTTCCAACAGTCTTGGAAGAATATAAGGGCAATCTTTATTCCACACTAATGAAGGCTCTTTGCTGGTGCCTTTCCAGGTTATTGTTTTTCTTAACAGCAAAAGAATATTTGCCTGGGGAGATAAGAGTCAGTGAAGTGAGTACATGGCTTCCTAAGTTAAAGAATATCTTAATCTCTTGAATCACTTGGTAGAAGCAGATCACTTGCATATCCTTTGTACAGGGGGAAAGGGAAGTTTGGGCAAGTGGAAAGTAATTGCTCAAGGCCACCCTGCAAAGCAAAAAGTAAAACCTGAGGTGTTTGGGTCCTGACTAACCAGCCAGTCCTCTAGCAAAGCAGCTATATTGTAAGAGCAGAATATTACCTGCACAGGGTGGGATTCTTGGTGTGAACCTGTGCAGGGCCAGGAGCTGGACTTTGTTGATCCTTGTTGGTCCCTTCCAACACAGGATATTTTGTAATTCTACCTCCAGCAATCTTATCCAGTTGGCTTTGGTACAATATAGTTAATATTAGTCCTTTGATATGTCTGAAAACTTATTTGACCACAGGAACAGAATGCATGTGCAGGGATGGGGTAGAATTCAGTTTTCCTAGATTTAGCCAGGAAAAGAAGTGGAGAAAGTATTGCATCATGAGTGCAATAACATTATGTGTGTGAAAGAAGGCTGCACATTCTTTGCTTTCCATCCTCATCCCACCAGTACATGTAACTTTGATACAAGGCATCTGCAGCTACCTAGGAGACTGCTACTCCCAGCATGGGCAGAGCAGGCAACTTCTAGCAATTATTAATTATGTTAATGACACCAAGGGATGAGCTGGAAAAGGCACTCTCTAAATGAAAGTGGGCAAATTACACATCCCTTTGGTAGCTGTGGCTGAGCATCTACCCAGCAGCATCCAGACTCTTGCAGCTCTCCTGAGTGCCTTCCCTCTCCCCAGACTGAAATAGAAAACTCAAATTTATATTAATGTCACTTGCTCTGCACTGCTGCAATTATTTTCAGGATTCTTCCACAAGCCAAGTCTCTTGTGGGGACTGTGAGACTTGGTGTTCTCCTCCATTCCCCCCTCTGTCTGTTTGTTTGGGGTGGATGATTTGGTGCTCACTCATGAGTGCCAGGGCAGGCTCTCACCAGCAGTGGAGCATTAAAGATCTACTTGGACAATCTGAGACCAACTGACCCTGAATTTGAGACCAACTCTTTTCCCATACCTCATTTTAAGAAGTATTTTAAAAATTCCTGAATCTTTTCTCCTCTTTATTGAGATTATATTATAGGTTCTAAAATAAACCTTGGTAGCAAAATACTTACAAATCATTCTTAGAATGTCTGTAAGTCCAAAACATATCTTTGGCTGTGTGTCAGACAGTCTTATTGATTAAGAGTATGTTCTTTTGAATCATCAAGGTCTGTGTGAAAATTGGCTACTTTAGAATTGCCCTGCCTGGTAATTTTGATATCCAACTTGCAATTTATTTTCTGTGTCCTGGTCCACTTTTTTCAAGTTCATTTTCCAATATTGTTTCTTCAAACAAGCATCAGACATAGCACAACTGCAAAGATTAATATTGAACAGCTTCAGTAATCTGGAATATGACCAGAGCCACTGAAATTTGCTCCAGGCTGAATTTTGAAGATTTGTGCCTCTGTTCAGATCTCTTAACATCACCAGTCCCTTTTCTTAGAGGATCCTTTGGGTTATTTAGCATAATTTGAATAAAACTTTCCTTTACTTCAAGGATTCTTTCAATTGTTTAGCATCATTTGAATAAATCTTCCCTTTACTTCAAGGAAACACAGTCATTGGCATCCAATGCAGGCAGTAATTTAGATTTTGGTAAGGGTTAGTGGTGTATTTGGTAAAGATCTTGAACACCAACTGCCACTAAAATCAACTGATTTCATACAGTGCAACCTTAAGTATTAGTTTTACCCTTTATTTGAGAAAATGTGTAAGGTAATCAGTATTCTTGAAATACTTTGAAATTTTAAAAAAGTTATCCTAAGGACTTGGGTGTGTTTGTGTGGGATTTCACACACACACACACACACACCCTATTGAAGAATTTTAGGATTGTTTTAATCTCTTGTAGTAGCAAAATAACTGCATTCTTGTTTTCACTCTCTTTGAGACTCAACCTTTGTCACTGCCACACAGCGTAAGGCTTGCACACAGATTGTGTTACTTTCTCTTCCCTTATATTTTTTTTTTCTCCTTGTTCCAAAGTGTAAATTGTTTCCTGCCACTCTACAGGATTTTTCTCCCTTAATGATATGGAGGGAGATAACTACTCCTAGTGCTGACAGAGGTAAGAGTACCAGGGTAAGTAATGCCTCAGCTGCAGAATGATCTACTGCTAGTGGGAGTAAACTCCAGATTCATATCCCAAAACACTACTTAGTCTATCAGCACTTCTGCCATTATCTCCTTGGCCACAAATCCAAAGTTTCAAGGTCAGCTGTAACCATATTGAAAATGTGGAGGCCTGAGGAAAGCTCAGTGAATTAACAACCTTTTCCTGCCTGGATTTTGTTTCTGATCTGAGGCTGCTCAGACTCCTCCATTTGGCTGGATCAGTGCAATAGGATAAGGGTAAATATAAAGCCTACACAGATAATGTCACATTTTTGGAAGGGAGAAGTAATTTTTGAAAAAATAGGTATCTTAGACTACAGAAAGTACAAGGTCAGAATGAATTTTGTGTTGAGGCTTCACTAATTACCCGTGTGCATAAACATACACCATTAATATTGGCACCATGATAATTTGTTCAGAGAAAAGACTGGTTGAATCAATTAATTTAAACCTGCATTTAATTGTTCCAAAGCCAAAGTCTTAAGAAAAAAGGAGTAAAGGGGAAAAAAAGACATACTTAGGTTCAAAATTCTACGTTTAGTTATAAATAATCAACTCTAATATGGATCAACTGAAGAAGAAAGCAAAAAATGTGATAAGAAATCAAGAAATGTTGCCTCTGAAGAAAACTGGAGGGATCTGGGTTATCTCTTGTAGAAAAGAGGAGACATAATATATAATGTAAGTGCTACTGCAGAGGGGGAAGAAAAGGATAATGGATGGGAGGCTGGTGACAAACTCAAGGTTACAACTGATTTGTTGGCCAAACTTTCCTAGTGAGCTCGCATACACACAATCTTGCAAACTCAGTGCTTTATTTACTGCATGGTGTAAACCTGTCTGAAATAAATTTCCCACTGGTATCAAACTCTGAGTCTCTCAGCAAGGCAGATCATCTTTTGCTTTGTTCTTGTTTCCCAGTAATCTATTAGCATGAGGTTGGCACTAATGCTTCTTCCTACACATGAGATAAGGGACTGTAAAACTATTGTATGAGTAAACTGTTCTTCTATTCATATCCATCAATAAATTTGGAACTGAAGTGTGCATGCTCAAAGTAGGTTTTAACCTTCATCTTAACTTTTTGAGTAGCTTTTTACATTAACATGCTGTAGCTGTCTCTCAGTCTCTCATCACTATCTGAATTTAAGACTGAAAGTACATCCAGTTTCAGCAATTGCTTGTCACTCACCTGTTGAAATTTGCATTTATATTGCTAATTAATCTGAGTGATTTCTCTTCTCTAGCACTGTGCCCACTACTGTACTACCCTCACCTGAACTGGCAGAAACCATTTTCCATAATAGGTCAAGAGAACTCCAGATTAAAATCCTTTCAGCTAATGCAAAAAGGTTTGTTGGGATTTTTTTTCTTTAGTATTGCAATGCTTTCAGCACTTTCTCCTTTTTGTGTTTGTTCATGTTCCCTGGAACTTGGTTTTAGATGAAATGAAAGCACACTGGATGGATGCCTTCTTCCTTATGACCTGAAATTGGCTTTAAGCAGCCATTTAGGAGCTGAATGAACCATTAGTTCTGATGAAACTTTAAAGACTGTATGTGATTATGTGCTCATGTAACTTCTCAGACCAGTCTTTTGTACCATCCAGGGTAGAGGGTGAGCAGATGAAGCAGCCCTGGGAGAAGGACTTGGAGGTGCTGGTGGGTGAGAGCTGGACATGACCCATCTCTGAAATCCTTCGTGTGCTGGGCTGATCCCAGTGTGGGCAGCAGGGAAGGGGGGATTCTGCCCCTGTGCCCTGCTCAGGTGAGACCTCACCTGCAGAGCTGCCCCCAGCCCTGGGACCCAGCACAGGAGGGACCTGGAGCTGCTGGAGAGAGTCCAGAGGAGGCACCAGGATGATCAAAAGGATGGAGCAGCTCTGCTATGGGAAAGGCTGGGAGAGCTGGGAATGTTCAGCCTGGAGAAGAGAAAGCTCTGGGGTGACCTCACTGCAGCTTTCCAATGCCTGAAGAGTTCAATAACAATGGAGAGAGACTGTTCACAAGGCATGTAGTGATTGGACAAAGGGGAATGGATTCAAACTGACAGGAGGTTTAGACTGGATATTAGGAAAAAAATTCTTCCCTGTGAGGATGGTGAGGCCCTGGCACAGGGTGCCCAGAGAAGCTGTGGCTGCCCCTGGATCCCTGGAAGTGTCCAAGGCCAAGTGGGATGGGGTTTGGAGCAGCCTGGGCTAATGGAATGTGTCCCTGCAAATGGCAGGGGGTGGGACTGGATGGGCTTTAAGGTCCCTTCCACCCAAACCATTCTATGGTTGTACCTCCTGGACTTAATTTGGTATTTCATATATAGGGCCTCAATAGTCACCCAGAAGTTTGCTTCTCTGACATATTTTTCCACAGTGCCACTTTGTGTAAGAGTCTGTATTGTTCCTTCTGACTTCTTATTTTTAGCTTTTTAGCACCACATATTGACATTATAGAACAGCTTGGTATCCCTCCAAAAAGAAGGCCATATTTAGCATTTATATGAAATGGGAGAATCTTTATCCCAGTCTTGAGCTCTCTATTTTAGATGAGCTTTGGATGACTGAATCAATGCCTGGGAAAGGTACATGTTTTTTTATTTGCTGCAAGGCTGAGGCTGGAGTCCTCTAGTGTTTGGACAATCTTTGCAGGCAGTAGAGTGGTCCTAGAGTTATGGATAAACTGGACATTTAACACACATTGCAGTATCTGGGATTTTCTTTGAGCACTTGAAGACTGGAGACTAGAAAAAATAATAATTTAAATTTTCTTTCCACTTAACTCTAAATAGTGTATTTTGATAGCAGCTGACATATGTAAAGCTGGGGGGAAAAAAGGGCTTTGAAATGTAAGTAATGTTTGTCAGAAATAGAAGCCATATAATGATATGACAATATCCCAAACAGTTTGCATGGTGCCGTAGCCACATTATTTGTTTTGATTTGACTGCAACAGAAAACACCCATCCACAGACTCTGCCTGGCTTGTCAGTTATATAAAATCACAAACCCTAAATCAAAGCCATCAGCTCCTTTATTTTATTAGTTAAATATCAGCACAATCAAACACTACCACCTGCAGACACTGTCCTGTATCTCAGTCCACCTCTGCTGAGGCCAGTGAGCAAGAACAGCCTACAGAGTTAACTTCAACTCTAAACAAGCTGTTGACTATGTCTATGGATTTAATTTGCATATATTCAATCCCACCTTTGGTTCACAGTTTTGTATAGTCTATGTACTGCAACCATACAAAACTAGGTTGTGAGGGAATATATAAGGTCTGTAGTGAAACCTCCTGTGCAAAGAAAGGATTAACCTCTAAGTCAGAGCTCGTTACTCAGGACTTTGCCCAGTTGAATGTCAAAAATTTCCAAGGATGAAGGTTTAATCCACTCATTTGGACCTTTGTTCTGGCACTTAATCAGTCAGGGAGGGCCTTGGCAGCATTAGGTTAACAGGAACTCAGTGGTCTTAAATTTCTTTTGCAACATAAATAATTATCTCATTCTAATACTTCCTCAGTTTTATTTTGTATCAATGCTTGCTGAGACACAATCAGTCTCCTCCTGCTCCTCTATTCCAAGGAAAGGTAGGAAATTGGAACAAACAAATTTCTATACCTGCAATGGCAATGAAGGGCCCACGTTGGTGTCTTGTGGTCCAAGGGAAAAAATTCTTGTGGTCACACATCCTATGGATGTCAGGCTGTTAATGAATACCTTGCATATCAAGGGAAAGACAGAATTCAAATGTCCTGCACAGGTAACTGCAAGGCTCAAAAGCTGTCTGGAGGTGTTGGCTGTGGAAAAGTTTAAAATAACACCTATGAAGAAAAAGCAAAAAAATTGGAATAGAAGACCTACCCAGAGTCACCATGTCCTGGTAAGTCTGATCATGATTATCCCTGCTTCAGATCCAAGGCTCTACATCTGAGCTACAACAGAAGCTGCATTTACTTGGAGAGAGGGAGGTGTATTTAAAAAAAAAAAATCAAATGTGTTTTATATGAGATATATATTTGGAATGAATTTTCTGCAGAAGCTGAGAAAGCAACAGCTTTGCCTGATAGATCCTCCCAAGGGAACTGTGGCTCAGAGCAGTATCACACTTGTGCTCATCTTCACAATGGAGCAATCCTGGGAGCAGATAAAGTGCACATTGTGAACACCTAGAAGAAAGGCTTAAGTTTGCCAGTGATAAATAGCATTCATCCAAAGCTAGGGAGAGTTGTTGCGGGCGGGTTTCTCTGGTTTTTTTTTTTTTTGTTAAACTTCAGCCTGATCACAGCTTGAGCTCAACAGAGGTTTAAAAGCTCTGAGAGCACAAAACCAGCCATCCTATCATCCAGCTTATGTCAGCTTATTTTGATTCAGTAGAAGCATTGGAGACAGACATGGTACTGCTCTAAACTCTTTGTGGGTGCAGTTTAGTGCTCAACCCTCCTTTACAATGCCCAGACTTAAGAGCTAAAAAGAAGATGAGGGATAAAAAAACCCTCACAACCTTTTCACTTGCTCTGTGAATCCATATGGTTTCTGAGGCAAAAAAGATGCAGTGTTCATGATGGTGCATTTGGATTCCTTAAGAAAAGCATCTCCCTCTTGGATTGATCCCATGGTGGAAATAAGGCACTGAACTTATTTTTAGATACAAAGCAAATGGTTCACAGACACCTCGTTTAATGAGTTTCTGTGATATACTGCAACAGGGGCAAAAATCTCAAGTGCAGGGCTGTAAATGAAGTCTCCTGGCTGAGGAAGTAATTCTGTCACTGCAGTGCCCATGTAGGTTAATTCCTAAACCCAAAGCACTGAGGTGTTTTCAGAAGTGGTTGTCTGTAGGAGGGCAAGCTTTCAAAAGCAACTTATGTACCCAGAGCTGTGAGGAACTCCCTGTTCGCTTCCTGATGCACTAGAAAAGATTTCCTAAGTGCTCTTAAACAATTAAACATTCTCTGCCCCCTCTTTGCTATCCTCAGGACCTGGAATACAGGACATCCACATAATGACCTAAACCTGGGCCCTCAGCCTGGTAAATAACTCCGTGTGAAGCAAACTCCAAGCACAATTTGGGAGTCATGACACTGCTGAGATAATTCCCAACAGTTTGCAATCAGCTACAGCCACACATCCTTTTAAAAAGCTCTTAGCTTTTGGGGCTGTAAATGTCAGCAGTAATACTGGATTTAGCATAGAAATGTAACCTCAGTCTGTTTGACTGTGTCTGGGGCTCATGAGAGAAGTCTGTAATTATTTGTAGACATTTTTTGTCCAGGATTCAGACTGTAACTTCTTTCTGCACATTTCATCTTGCTGGATGTTTGTTGACTAAGCCTCTTGAAACCTTTGACACATCAGATGGATGGCTGTGAAGTCTAAAAAATATGAATAATACTTGGTTGTTTGAAGCCACAGAATAATGAACAGAATTCTGAAAGAAGCAGAAGGTCAGAAAATGCTGATATCTGATGTTTTATACATGCAAAACCATGGACATAGCAGAATTAATTTCTTTGGGCAGCAAGGCAAGGAGCAAAGGAAAGAGCAGCTTAGATGGGAGAAGGATGAACTGTGAAATAAGCAAGCTTAAAAAAACTAAATATTCATGGGAAAGATGTTACTTTTAACATTTTTAAAAAAGCAAAAAATGGATATATTTTAATATGTTGTAGGGATGACTGTACCGCTACAGAAAAAAAAACCTTTCTGATTAAAGGGTGTCTCTTAATGCCCAAATCCTCCAAAATANAAAAGAAACTGGCAATTCCTCTTGAGCCCAGGTTATACAAGTATTTCTTTCTTATTTCATGCAAAAGATGCAAGAGCTTTGTATTCAGCAGGGAGCAGAAGATTACAGATGCAGCCTGTATAATGTTCTCCTCTATTTTGATCATACCTTAAATTCTGTAGGTACTAAATGAAGGGATGAAAACAAAGGCTCTGTATGTCCCCAGCCACTGAAATCCATGATCAATGGGATCTCTCATATCATATTCAGCAGCACAATGTTAATCAAGGTCACAGCCTCTTTTTTTTTTTTTGCAGTGATTAAGGGTCATGTCAGAGAAGACATATTTCTTTGATTGTTTATGTTATTCACATCTGATAGGGACTAAAATCACTCATTCCCAGCCTGATGTTCCAGCCTGAGGCAGTTTAAATGGATGCTGTGACTTCAGCAATGTTTTTAGTTCAACTTTTGCTGTACGTGCACATTGTGTGGGATTTTCTGTGAGACACACTGGAGTTTTAAGGATTATATGTTGCCAGTGGGTACATTCTCTTGATTTGTGTGTTTTGATCTTCCTTGTCTCCAACAGTCCAAAATCAGTTTGAGGGTGATAAACAGAGTTTTCCAGGTGTCCTTTTCTTCACCTGGCCTTAAAGGAAGGTCTCTGCTACACAGAATTTCTGAGAGGAGGGAAAAATTGTGGCTGCTAATTGCACAAGTTTATTATCCAAAAGTCACAGCTAATTGGCAGCAGCACATCAAAGGAGAGTTGGCTATTTTAACTGCTACTGAGGAGTCTGTAGAAAATCTTACAGAGTTCCCAAAAAATGAGAAATTGGTGTGAGTATAGCAGAGAAGGCTGGAGGCTGGAGCAGAGGAATGAGAGAAGTTGCAAGGGGAATTAGAGCATCCTTCCTTCCACTGCCTACAGCAACACAGAGAGAAGATAGAGGAGAGTCTTGGGGCTGCACAATGAAAGGTCAAGAGGCAAAGGCCACGTGTTTCAGCAGTGGAAACTCACACTGGATTTTAGGAAATTCATTTTCCCTTCAGCACAGGAACAGAGGCTCAGCAAGTAGGGAGCAGAATCACAGACCCTGCAGATTTCCCAAACTCCAGAATTTCCCAAGAAAGAGACAGGGCTAAGGGGAATGGCCACAGACAGGAAGAGAATAGGTTTAAATGAGATATTAGGAAAAAATTCTTTTCAATGGAGGTGGTGAGGCACTGGCAGTGGTTTCCCAGAGAAGCTGTGGCTGCTCCATCCCTGGAAATGTCCAAGGCCAGGTTGGATGGGTCTTGGAGAAACCTGGGATAGTGGGAAGTGTCCCTGTCCATGGCAGGGGGTTGGAACACATGATTTATAAGATGTCTTCCCACCCAAACCATTCTGTGATTCTGTAACTCTATGAAATCTGATTTATCTTTGAGGTAGCTCCTGCTTTAAGCAGGAGTTTGCAGAACAGAACTCCAGAGGTTGCTTCTGGTCATGACTATTGTCTGATTCTGTGATTCTGGTTGTGTGTGATCTCTCCTGGGGAAAGGGAGATCCCCTCTGAAATAAAAAGTGACATTGGAGAAGCAGCAAATGCAATGGGTTTTAATTATGAGGATGAGACCAAAGGGCTTTTGTCAGCTCAGTTCAGAATAGTTACATATGACACAGTTCAAAAGTCAAGACAACAAAAGTTTCAGGGATCTATAAACACCTTGGAAATCTCCAAGAGCTTTCCAAAGCATATATCTTCTGTTAATAAACTGAGCATTTCTAATTAGTGTAAGTGACCACAAAACTCTAACCAAGGAGCACAAATTAGAGAAAGCACACAGCCTAATTTAATGACTCTAGAAGTTATTACCTGCCTACACGAAGCCTGACATGAGGAGAGTGCTGAGTGAATTATGTGGATTGAATGAGAAATGTGGTGGGTTTGTGCCAAGTGGAGGAACGAGAGGGGAAGAGGAGGGAGTAGCTCATTTACCCCGATCAGAAATCCATATGCTTGTTAACCAGGCACTGGCTACATCCCAACATGAAAAATGAAGTTTACATTGTGTGTGTGAACCAGTAATTTGCATTGATTTGCACATGATTTGTGTCTAATTTGCTAATCGTTAAACTCCATGTGATATGTAAATAGGTAGAAAGTTAAAACCTCGGCTTTAAATTCATTCACTTTGACAATTTAATCTGGCTGGCAGGAGTTGCCTTCCCTCACACAGTCTGGGAACACTGAAGGTCATGCTCCATGGAAGCCTGGCAAAAAGGCCTTTGTCTCATTGCTTCCTTCTATTGCTCTTGTCCAAAGACAGACACCTTTTCCAGCACTGACCTATTTTTCAGGATTTTTAAGATGCTTAGATTATTCCACAGCCATTTGTGTGACTTGTGGGCCACCTGTATGTAAGACTGACCAATATAGCTAATTATCCCTCTGAGATCCCTGAAATATGGATGGGATGCAGAGCAGAAAATGTAGGAATGACAGAAGTAAAAACAGGTGTTTGAAGGTCCTGCAAGACTGGTGTTAATGTGAGCAGGACCAGGCTGAAAATCTACTACCAGACCTAACATTTCAGATAAACACAAATTGGTTCGTTTTAAATGTGTTTAAATGCAAAAGGACAATCACTGTATGGCAACATTAAACAAAAAAAAAGGTAGCAATTTGGTAGGGCTTTTTTCTGAGATAGAAATAAGAGGTGACTAAACTGGGTTATTTGATACTATCAGTACCTCAACTATCTTGGGTGATTTCAGGATCATGAGAAATGTTGATATCAAAACTGGAACAAAAAAGTATGAACAGATTTCAAAAATCCAATGGGGTTTGAACTCCTGTTGAAGAAAGACTTGTCAGCAATGTATGCAGTGTTAATACATTTAGTTGGCTGTAGGAATATGTTAATGTTTTCTGATGTCCTAGGAGACAAAAATGGTGTGTAAATGAAGTTGTTTCACGTGTGAGTTGTTTGGTATTTATTCTTTAGAACAAAACAAAAAATTGATCAAAAACATTTTAACAACACAAAACTTCACAACGTGTAACTTGGTGGATAGAGCACTGGATTATAAAATAAAAAAAATAGTTTTATTCTCACTTGTTTGTAATGAGTCTATAACTCCCCAGACTGAACTGTAGGAGTAATTAAGTATGACAGAGGATGGAGAAGAGGTTTCAAAGTGGACTCTGCAGAGCTAATGAACAGCAGTCAATAGATAACTCATCAATGGACCTAATCCTGCACCAGTGAAGCCATTGGAAATATTTGTTCTCACTGGGTGCAAAACCAGACCTTCAAGGTGAGGCCAGTTTGAATCCTGCCAGCAGTGCCTTGTCCTGGCTGTGCTCCCATTTCACTGCCCTGAGCCCTGCAGCCTCTGCATATTGGACTACCCATTGATTTTACACTATTTTGATGATCTTATAATGCAAATGCTGACCATGATAGGGGAAGGTTTTCACTTTCTGACTTTTTGGTTTGCAGTTTCCAGCATAGCAATTAATGCGTACTTAGTAGAATCCAAAATTAGTCACTCCTGAAAGTAATTATGTGCTAATTATGCAATTATTTTATTTTATATAGGCAGCAAAAATTTTTAAAGTACTTCAATTATAGTTTCTTCAAAAAATCAAGCCAACTACTACTTGACTTAAATAGTAATTTATAAAATAATTTGTCACTTGACATTTTAAGACATGGGATTTTTACAACATTCTTATTGTGTATCTAACAAAACCATTTTTCTTTATCTGTTTTTTTCCCCCTAGTATTAGAAATTTGATGTGGCTTCACCTTACCCATCTGTCTGAAATTAGCAGATTATATGTTTATATAAATTACTTATTATCAGATTAGTATATGTTTGCCTGACTCCTAGCAGTTTTGGTGGAGTTGGAAATAAACCTATTTAACACATTTGAAGAAGGGAGGCAAAATAATTTTGCATGTAAGTGAGGCTGATCAGATCAAGTTTTTTATGCACCTGATGCTTTATTTCCTCTTTATGCTTTTTGAATCTGCTAACTATTGTTGCTCCATTTGTCAGAAGTGGTAAATGGAGAGAGATAAGGGTCAGCATTTTTTGTGAGAATTCTGGAGAGGCAAACAATCCAAACCAGCGCTTCCAACCAAAGAAAACCAAATAACCATAGAAAAATAACCAGAGAAAACCAAAAAACCATACTGTCTTGGTTGGCCAGCCAGTATTTCCAGCAGCACAGCCTGACTGATGTATGGGCAGCTTTAAAGCAGGCACAGCTCCCCAGGGAACAGTCCAGATCCATGACAAGGCAGCTGGAGCATCACAGTGGCTTTGCCTGCACTGATTATTGCAACAGGGACAAGATTTTGGGAACAGAGGATGAGGGAAAACAGTAGGAGATGGGACTCCAATACACAGGAACACAGGATTTTCTAGTTCAGCTCCTTATGAATTACCTTAATTCTCCTTTAAAAGATGTCTCCACAGTGCTTTATCTCCATAAAAATATTGTTCCAGACAGTATCTGCTGTGCTCAGAGGGAAACTCATTTGTGTACAGGAAACAAATAGCATCAATCAAATCACACTTATGACCCTTTCTGCATAATAATACAATAATAGGGGTCGGATTTAGAGTTACTCAGACTCCACTGGTAATTAGGAGTTCAAGTGAATTTGAGTCATATTATTGTAAACAATATGGAAAGACGTTCACAGAAAAATTACAAAATAATGTTGTGCTGTTTGATAGCTGAGAATTTAAGGGCAGGGAGGGGTGAATTATAAACCCAAAATTTTAAGTGCTTGTTGACTCTAGCACTGAGTAAGTCTTTGTTGATACTAAACGGATTTTTATCAGTATCAAAAATCAATATTAAAGTGTTCACATTTACTAAAAAGGATTTTGCCAAAACCTTCATAGATCCTGTACAGAAAAACCTATCTTTGCAAGAAAGCTGGCCTCCCTCTTCCCAAAGGAAGAGTTTTGATCACCCTCTTGAAATGTTGCCAGTTTCTTGCATCTATTTGCTCAGGATATGGTCACCCTTTTGAAAGTTTTATGCCATCCTTGTCAGTAAAGGTACAGCTGGGGAGAAGAGTGAGCTGTTCCTGGAGTCCTTGATGCCACCCAGCAGCTGTCAGTCCAGACAGTGCTGCCTGGGGGGCTGTCTGCTGTGACCCAGCACTGCTCCTTGCTCCCTGAAGGAGGCTGGGGGGCACTGGGGATGTCTCTGTGTCTCACCCGAGCTTTAAATTGCAAGAAACAGGCTATAGGGATTGAATCTTTATCAGCTGCTGCATGAAGAGTTTATGGTAGCGCGTCTGCTGATACTGAAATATGAAAATATCCTCTAGAATTTATCTCTTCCTTCAATGCCTTCTGTAATCAGCTCCCTTCTTCTGTTTTTGCCTCCCTGACTCGTGCTGCTGTCATTGACTGGCAGGCAGAGACCCCAGCATTGCCAATTTACATTTGCAATCAATAGAGCGCTTTGGTTTTCAATTAAGTTATTAACATGCATTTGATAAACAACAAAGTTAACTTCCAGCTGACATTTATGACTATGTACTGAAGCAGAAACACTTAAAATTTGATTACAGAGAGCTCTTCCTGGGTGCATCTGTCATATACCTTTGCTTTGCACTTTCCTTCTTACACACCATTCAGGACCCCTCCCCTGCTGACAGGCTCCAAAATGTTTTGCCTTCTGACATGAATGAAAATATTCACATTATTTTAACTGAGAGCTAGTTAGCAAAAAACCAAGGAGCTTGCATACAGCCAAACATAAGGCTGGGGTGCAATTTCCTTCGTGTGTATTGTCTTAGCACTTTATAATTGAATTAATCTTAATGTTTGCCTTGCAAAGTCCCTCTTGTTGATCACCACCCAGATTTGAGCAGCAGGATTATCTGGCCCTCAGCACCTACACCCTGAGGATGACACAAAAGGACCTTTTCCTTGTGCTAAGCCACAATGGGGGTGTGGGCCTCCCTCTCCAGTCTGCTGGGTCCCAAAGGGAGGGAAGAGCTGCTATCCAAGTTCAGCTGAGACAGCACTTCTGTTTCTGTGACCCTTTGGGATGTGCCAGCTCAAAAAGAGATGGAGCAGAGGACAATGTGCCTGGTCATGGGAGCAAAAGGGAAAAATGGAGGTAAACAACTGTCAGTGCAAGGGGACAATTTTCCCTCATTTCAGAGGGGAATTCTATTGCTTTGAACTCCAACAAACTGCCCCAAATTCAAGCCTCTAGCTGGGGTAACTGTGAAAGCACAAATACAGGCCAAAGGCTGTGCTTGACCAGGGAGAGACCAAGAAAAATTGAGATGAGATCCCAGGTGCACACAATAAATGAAGCTCTGCAGTGAAAGCACAGCTTTACTTTCACATTAGAGGAACAGGGGGTGGGGGAAAGAAGAAAAGAAAAGCCACCAGGTAGATCACAGGATCTTTGTCACAGGATGCAGAAGCTGTGAGGAATAGGTTGTATTGGGATTGTGTGGCCAGGTTTTGGGAGCAGGGGTGATACAGGGGTGGGTCCTGGAAACTTCCCCCATGTCCAAGGGGTGAATTCCAGACAGCTCCAAGCCAGACTCACTGCTGGCCAAGGTCAGGCCCTTCAGTGATGGTGATGGTGCCTCTGGGATAATAAACTTAAAAAGGGGAAAAAAAACTCCAATAAGTTCACTTGGAGAGAGGAGTAAGAATAAGAAACAACTCTGCAAACGCCTGGGGACTACGATGAGTCTGGTTTTGTAGATAATATTTTTTTTCTGTGGGTTTTTTTCAGATGGAGAAGAAAGATTTCACAGGAAAGTTGTTTAAAACTTAGAGATTTTGTCAACTGGGATGGCACAACTGGAAGTCCCTGTGAGGGATATTAGAAGCAAGCTTAGGATGCAATATGCTTATGAGTTCTTAATCAAGTGTGACCAAACAAACAATTAGGTATTTACATCACACTATATTTTGGAAGGTTCAGCATTTATTGTAAACCTTAGAATCCCAGAATCATAGAGATTAGAAGAGGCCAGCAATGAAGACTAAAATGTCTCTGGGCAATCTATTTCAGCATTCAATCCCCTTCCCAATCAACTAGATTTTTTCTCATGTTTAAATGGAATTTCCTGTATTTCCATTGGTATCCATTGCCTCTTGTCCATTCAGTGACCACCACGAAGAGCTGGGCTCTCTTCTCTTTATTACCTCAGCTGTTTATCCATGGTGAGAAGATTCCCCTGAGCCTTCTCTTCTCCAGGCTGAGCAGCACAAGTGATCTCAGCTTTTTCTCATATGACAGATGCTCCAATCCTTTAATCAACACTGTGGCCCTTCCCCACTCCAAAAAGTCCATGAGTCTTCCTTGTGCTGAGTAGAAGGAAAGGATCAAATGTCCCATCATTGCTGTGTTTTCAGGCTTTTTGGATTTTGGGGAAGACAATTTCTCTTCCCCTTATTTCATGTTTTTATGTTGAAAGCATAGAGAAAAAAAACTTGTCTGTGTGTAAATGGCCATGGAAGGGATGGTGTGGTGAGAAGAGAAGCTTCACCTTAGGATTGCAAATTTAAATCCTAGTCCTGGAAAGAAAAAAGTCTGATTTTGTAGCAGGATTGGAGGATTTCAACATTGTCAACCTTTGGAACACTTTTATGTGTTTACATATTTACTTCTATTTTTATTAATGATGAAAGAAAGAGTAGTGAAGGAGAATGAAAAACCCACCTGAGAATGTGAAACTTTTTTTAGGAAGCATCAAAATAAAACATTTAATCATAAAAAAAAGTAATCCAGAGGACAAGAAAAGCAAGCAAATTTGGTGGCATATGCTTTAAAACTTTTTACAGCATTGAACACATAAAACTGGACCAAATATTTGAATTTATTTTGAAGTTTGGTATTTTGAGGTTGCGAGATACTCTCTGCTGAATAAATACTCAAAAATTATGGTTGTATGTTGGAAATATTAAATAATTTTCAATACTAAATACACTTTAATGAAGAACAAAATAGAATATCTTGTTAATTCCTTCTGGTATTATTTTCCCTTTATATATTTTTTTGTGTACTGTGTAGATCAGGATTTGAATTGTCTCACAGTGAAAATAAGTTACTATGCTGTTTACTAAAATAGATTTGTTTAATTTGCTGAGATTAATCATTCAGATATAAAATCAAACATTCCACCTGCAGTTCCTGTGAAGATATTTGGCTTTTCTCTGCTGTTAAAATTTTGAGTCTTGCATTTTCTTATCTAAATAGTCATTAAAAGTTTAAATAAGTGCATTCCTAGATGCAAATTGATTCTGTTAACATATAGCAAAGGAGAGATAAAAATGGCTGTTGTGATACAGATTATTTTGTATTTGGAAATTATGGGCTGATTTACATGGAAAGAGTTGATGGCAGGTCCAAAGCATTGGCCACCTGAGTGGGAAGGATGCACACTATTACTGTTGACATTTTGGTGTAAGAAATGACATTATGGAGTAATTAAATTGGCCAAAGGTCTCTGAAGATGCTGGCAATAACTTCATGATTGCTGAATGTTCATTTCCCAGCTGCAAGATCATCTTTCATCTCAGGAATGAATTGTCTTTTTTCATAGAAAAACAAAGACATATTCAAATATGTGAGTGAAAAGAAGCTCCTTTTGGTATAAAACTAGATTTTCTCCCCATGATCCGTTGATATCTGAACCTTCTTTTTTTTTCCCCATTGTATTTTTAAAGTAAAATATGGAGATTAAAAATTTATTGCACTACAGGAGTTTGTACCTAAAGTGAAAGAGGAGACAGGGTCTTCTCCTTAGAAATTGTTTTCTCCCCAGAGCTAAAAAGACCCCATGCTTTCATGATCAATGATAATCTTTAAGATATATGTCCATTCTGCTGAGTAACTTCTGATTTCTTTAGCTTGGTCTCTTAATCTGTTTTTTTACTGGGTATTGATTTCAGTTCACTTCTTTTCTGGAAGTACTGTACCAAAGATTATCTTTCAATAGACTTCAAGCATGAGTGGCTTAGTAAAAGTCTCTCATCTTATTAGAGGTTTATATTCTTATTCTTTCTCTTGTAGCACACAGGCTGGTACTGCAGACAGATATATCTGTAAAGTCTCTCTTAACTCTTCAGGTAACTGCTTGCAATGACATTGAAATCTGCACATTATTTCAATAGGAAATGCAGATATTAGCTTCACACTCGTATTTTGCTTCAAATTTTGTATCAAGTTTCCATTAAGATGATTTCTATCAGAACAGTTTTGGAAAAAATACGCAATTCTTGTTTGCAATCTGCTGGGAAAGGCTTTTTTTTTTTTTTTTTTTTTTTTTTTTTTGCAATTGGATTTCATGGTTGAAACTGGGTGTATGAATCCTGAGACTAGNTGTTTTTGAGAAAAAGTCTCAGTGTTGTGTTTCAAGTGTGTGGGAAAGAGTTTTTTTTTTTTTTTTTTTTTCTTTCTTTTTTTTTTTTCAGAATAATGTAGGGTGATGGACAGTGGAAAATTAATTAAGATGATTCAATTATAATCCGGAAGACTGATGTGTGATTAAAAATACAGTGTCCAGGAAAGAATTCCAACATAGTATTTCCTTGATCTCAAGTAGATTTAATTAATTTCAGATGTGTGTTAACATGAGTGATGACCAGTCCCACACTGGTGACAGAAAGGGACTCAACATCTCCAAATCAAACGACCAGAGATCAGCATTTGAATTAGGGCTGAGGGGCAAAATTCATGAAAGCACCAAGGTGCTTGGTGTGTATTTTGCTGTCCAGTTGTGATCCTCTAAAGTTATAACCAATTTATAAGGTTTGTCTCTGTGGCTCATGTGTGATTTCCCTTCTGCTCAGGTCAGCTGTGAGATCCTGTCCCTCCAAGCCTGCCTAATACACAGCCTGCCTAATGCACACCTGACCCTGTTGGAACTTTAGCCACTTCAGCTTAGAAAGACTGAAAAGGTCAAAAATTTCATTAAATCAAAGCAAAGCTGAGCAGTGTCACTGTGCAAAAGAGATTTTAAGGTTCTTTGGAGGAATCAAGCCATGAGCTTGGGACAGGGGGAAACATGAGTTCAAGCTCTCTCTTCTGGGAATGTTTTCTCTGTGTAATACAAAAAGTCATCACTGGACTTTCTGTAAGGTGATTTAGTGCAAGGATGCATCTCTCTGGCTCCCAGACAGTTTGGGCAATTCTGCAGCTTACCTGTACTTACAGTTTGGATCCATGGGGTTTGATCTTTCCAATGCTGAACTCTCAGAACTCCAGGAAACAGCAACCCTGGGCTAAAGGTGGATGTCACTGTGGGACAGCATTCCAGAGAACATCACCTGGATTGTGTGTCCCCAGTTTGCCATGTGGACACCTGACTCCCAGAGACAGACAAACTGATGCCTATCAATTGTCATATCTGTCTCTCTGCTGAACCTGGAAGCTGTTAAAAATCACTTTCTAATTAGGACACAGTGGGAGTGTGATAAAGTCTCTTCAGCTGTATTAGTCTGAGCAGTTTGCATGCCTGGATGTACTCGTAGACTTTACACAACCCTTATCTACATTTAGAAAAAACAAAAATAGAGCAAATGTCAGGATCTCCTGTCTTGGACTGAAATATTTGGAATTCTGAGAGTCTTAACAGAGCAAGGGCTGGAGCACAACTGTGGGACAATTGTGTATCAAGTAAACTAAGAATGTCAGTTGTCATGATCAGTAAATCTGATAAGGAGGAGAAAAGCCCCTGTGCAGCTGTGAAGAAGGCTGGACATTAAACACATGCTCTGTATGATGTCCTTGGGCCAGTGTTTCTGTTCTAGAAATCCCAGGAGCAGTCTGGGTTCTTTGCTCTGATTTAACAGTTGCATAAGCTGAAAAGATCCCAAATGTCTTTGCTGCGATGTCTCTGCTGAAAGACCCTGGAGGATGCTAAGTCGGATTAAATTGATTTAGTTTTGCCTATAGGCCTTCTCTTGGAGTCAGAGACTGAATTCTAGTAACAATGGAACTGCAGAGCAGTAAGCCCCCATTGCAATGCAGCCCTCTTGAAAGCCTTTTGGCTTATTAAGAAGTAAGAATATAAATTTCTTGAGAAGGAATAAAATGCAGTTTACCCACTTGAAAACCCAACTGCTTAAAGAAAAGAAAAAAAACAAAATATCCAAACACCTAGGGGTTTATTCAGAATTCATGCAGAATCCTAAACTGATTTGATCAAAGAAATAGCAGTTATTCTTCTTTCTCACTTTCCTCCTCCCCCGTAGAATGAAGACAAACAGTGGAGAGGAAAATCCTCATCTTTAATTTGAACTTTATAAAGCCCTGACAGATCCATCTGCTTCATTCTTTGTAGGAGAAAAACCCAACATGCTAATGATTCTGACTTCATTAATCATTAAAAAACAAATTATCTGAATTCTACCACATCACAGAATATAATACACAAAAGATTTCTACATATGGTGTCTTGCTCATAATTAATGCTCCTGTCTTTTGTGGAATTACATCAATCAAGAATATTTCCCTTTGCCAGTGTAGGTCATATTTCTTAATTTATAATTTTATTTTGTTTATTGAATTTTTGGGGAGGCATTGGTTTTTGTTTTATTTTTTATATTTTTGTACTTTCAGCATAAACTCTGCCTTGAAACAATCAGTTTTTAGTGAGGCTGTGTAGCAAAATCAGACAAGTGATGCCTGATGAAATATTCCTGTTTTATTAAGAACCAACGTTTATTCTTAAAGTTTTTTATAAAACCTCTAGTTTTTAAGACAAAATTCTTAAAGATTATTGAACTCTTGTTATTTATAACAAAAATCGTGATGTGAGAGTATCTAATTTGGGATTTAGAATGAGACTAACTCAGATTAAACTGAGATTCTCACTCTGCCTCATTGTGGAAACACCTTGATAAAAAAGTAAACAATGACTGCTACTGTTCTGATTTCGAATTTGCTAATTTATCATCTTGAGACTTCAGCCATGAAATAGTTTTGGGTTTGTTTGTAGTTTTCTGGTTGGGAAAGTGGACTTCACAGTAAGGAAAACAAGCACATGACCTCTTATCTCTTACCTGCTAAGCATATTACAATACATACTAAAGGAGAAAATGCAGTCATAGAGTCACAGAGATGTTAGGGCTGAAAGGAATCTTAAAAATCATCTGGTTCCAACCTCTCCTGCACTTTTCACTATCCCAGCTTGCTCCAAGCCCCATCCAGCCTGGCCTTGAACACTTCCAGGGATGGGGCAGCCACAACTCAGTCAAACTTCAGTGTGGTTCTTTTCCAAACACAGGAGGCCACAAGTCTAGCTTTGTTCTTTTAGAAAGAATAATATTTTTGAACATGCAGAGGACCAAAGAGCTGGATTTACTGACAAGCTCTTCAAGTTTAGGAAGAATTTGAACTGTGAAAAGTAAACCATCACCATACCTTAGGAGAGGAAAAAGCACCTCATGACATTTGCACTAGAGCTGATTGAAAATTGCAAGTAATACTCACAAGCTTCATCGTCTGGAGTGTTCATTGTCTGGAATATTCACTACCACATCCTCCTCTTCTCATGCCCTGGACTATTTGTTTCACTCTACAATTTACATCAGAGGCTCCCAGTAGAAATGTTTCCCACCTCATTCCTCTGATCCTATTACCCATTTTTACCACGTCTGAGATCTCTGAGATCTTCTTTTCCACATCAAACTTAACCAATTATTTTGTGTGGGTTTGTTTGTTTTTTTTTTT
>VZTT01033515.1:1524-13625 GCA_013400855.1 Buphagus erythrorhynchus | reverse complement strand
TGTTTTTGTTTTTGTGTTTTTTTTTGTTCTTTTTTTTTTTGTTTTTGTTTTTGATTTTTTGGGTTTGTTTTGTTTTGTTTTGTTTTGTTTTGTTTTGTTTTGTTTTAAGGTCCTTTCTGATCTGGGTTCCATTGAGCTTTTTAATTTCTTTTAATGTGGTGTGAAGTAGTCTAATTAGTTTTCGTATTTCTTCTTTTTCAGTTCTCATGCACAGAGAGTTTGCACACAGAAGCCAAATGAGCAGAGAATATGTACTCTGGACTGTGCACTGAACTCTAAATCATTTCCAGACCAATCCACATAGTGTTCATACCTGTTCATTTTTTTGTCAACTAAGTCTTATTTAGTGAACATAATGTTCTAAAGGTTCAATATTTTAAAGGAGTTCAGGTGTTTTATGTTCTTGATCATGTTCCATATCCTGTGTCCTCTGGATTGCTCATAAATCTGGGCTGGTTGGTTGCCATTTTTGCAGTGTTTCACTCCAGTGAAACTGCAGCCTTTGTGGGACAAAACTGGATAGTTCATCACATTTCCAGTCCATTTGAATGTAACATCTGTCATTGAACAAGGGACTGTTTACTGTCCTCAGTTGAATAAGACATTCATAACGGGGAAAAAAATTTTCTTGAAGCTGAAGGAGCTTTTTTCTTTTTTTAATTGGTCAAATCAATCATAGACTTAGTTTTGATTTCCTGATGGGCTGAGCCTGCCTTGGGAGGAGTAGCATCAGCTATTTCCCCCTTCTGGCTTTTGGAGGGAGGAGACAGGCGAGGAGGGGGGAATAAATACTAGCATTGACTCATGCCTGTCTCTAACAACAGNTTCTTTTTTTAATTGGTCAAATCAATCATAGACTTAGTTTTGATTTCCTGATGGGCTGAGCCTGCCTTGGGAGGAGTAGCATCAGCTATTTCCCCCTTCTGGTTTTTGGAGGGAGGAGACAGGAGAGGAGGGGGAAATACTGGCATTGACTCATGCCTGTCTCTAACAACAGTCTGAGGATGGGAAAAACTGATAAAGGAAAATGTTTTACTACCCTTGATAAAGAGACCAGGGCATTTACTGAAATGCTATTTCAGCTCCTCCTGCTGCCCAGCAGTACATGAATAAAAGCACTACATCCTAGAAGAAAGTTGGTTATTTTGAGCTTCCATTGCTTTTGAGACTCCAGATGTAAACATTTTTTTCCATTTAACATGCCCATAGGTTGTAGGGTAGGTAGATATTTCCAGGGATTTTCCTCTTCTTCAGCAGGCAAACATAAAATTAGCAAACTCGATTTTGAAATTAGTGAAACTCTTTATTCATACCTTGTCAAATTATTCAAATCTTTCTCTCCCTGCTCAAATCTATCTTCTTTAAGATTTCACTTCAACATAGTTTTTATGCCATTTATTTTGCTTGAGGGCATTTTTATTACACTCCAATGCAGTTATAGAGCCTGCTAGCACAGTTAATAGCTGATATAACCTGGTGGCCACAGCTGCTATTTAAACTCCACTTTAAATATTTTTATTTCTAAACCAATTATTTTAAAATGATATCAAAACTGTGCTTGAAGAAGCCTGAGTTGCACAGATTTGTATGTCAGGAAAAAGGTATTATGGTCTTTGACTGTGATGTTTTTCATCTCAGAGGCTGTGGATCCCCACATGGTAAGAGCTAAATCACATCCATATGAGAGTACCAGGTGGAATTCTCATTCTCACTCCCCAGAGTTTGACCTTTCTCCTGGCACAGATGTCCATTTTGTTTAAGCTGTATTCAGTCAGTCTGGTTTCCATATTCAAGAAATAATTCTTTGGGTTCTTTTCATATATATTTTCTTCTCATTGTGCTTTCAGTAGTCAAACTTACAGAGATTTCACAATCACTTTGAAGAGTTCAGTTTGGAGACAAACAGCCATTTGATATTGAGTCCAAATTCACCTCCACTGAATTTCCAGCTGTGCTTTTCTTTTTTTCTTTGCTTTTTTTTTTGTTTTATTGATGAAGTCTGTCCCATCTCTGCCACCTTATAAATTAAAAATCCTTTATTTCTTAATGCTCAGTTTTGAAATGCACAGGGATAGTTATCATCTCTCTCCCCCCAGCCATCATTCAACCACACTGTACATAATTAGTTCTTTTAATCTTTGCTAATAATGCATCATTTCATTAAAAGCCATCAAGACACTTATTATAAAATAGACTTTCATTCATTTCAGCAGAACTATGTCATGTCCTAGAAAAGCACATGCCAGAGCAGCCTTAAGTGTCATCCTTGCCAATTTTAAAGTGGGCAGTAAGTCCTGCAGGTAATAGGTTTTGCATAATGACAGTTCAGCTGGAATCACTGATTAGTTCAGTTAGATTTCCTCCCTGCTTGGTCTGTAGCTTGACAGACAATCTGGGCAGAGAGAATGAGCACAAATAACATGCTTGTTCTCCTTTTTTTTTGGAGAAAACAAACATATAACACCAGGTTTGGTGGTATTTATGGTATGAACTGTGGGCCTACCTGAGCTCTTCTTTGCCCTAGACATTTCCTCATGCCTCTTGGCAGAAATCCTCTCTATGCCACATTGTGTCACTTTTCATGGAAGTTTTATGTGTAAATGCAAGACAGATGTGCTGTACCTTTCTGCTTATACCCAGGATGTTCATGTCAGAAGGAAAAGATTATTATATTTGGAATCCATTGTGCTTATATGCAAAAGCAAGACTAGGAAGCATCACGAAGACAGATTAACTGTTACTTTTGTGAGTGGGCAAAAAGATAATTCTCCTAGTCTCAAAACACTTGCCTGCATTCTTAATTCAGGGGTCCTTTTCTGCTCAAGATCAGGATACAAACAGCCTCTGGGATTCAGTGCAAAATCATGGAATCACAGAATAATCCTTCAGATGGATTGGAAGGGAGCCTGGAAGATCACTTAGTCCAGCTTTTGGAACCTCCATGGGATTATTGAGTACCCTGCCCAGTCACCTCTGAGAAGTGCCAGTGATGGGGGCTCTACAACATTGCTGGGGACATTGTTCCAGTGGTTGATTGTTCTCAGTGTAAAATATTCATTTTGTAGAGCTGCATGGATCCTCCTGTGGTACGACTCATGCCTGTTGTCCTTTGCCTTCTCCATGGGCTTCCTGAGAGCCTCCACCCTCTTTGTAGTCACCCTATAAGTACTGAGATTCTGTGATGAGGATCCCTCAGAGCCACCTCTCTCCAGGCAAAAAAGACCCAACTTATTCTGTCTTTCCAGCCCTTTGAAAATTTTTGTGGCCTCTTTCAGACCATCTCCACTCTGTCCACACCTTTCTGGAGCTGTGGGGACCAGAACTGGACACTGTACTCCAGAGTGGGCAGTAACATTAAAAACCAGTTTGTGTTTCTCTATGAAAATAATTTATCTGGTGATATTATTTTGGGTGATAATAAGATGGATTTGCTCACGAGGCTTTTAAGTTTTGGTGGGGTTTTTTTATGCCACATCCTTAATCCATATCTTTCTTGGCTAGTGTGTTTTAGAGTTTTAAAGCTTCTCTCCTGTCTACCTCAAACTCAAACTTTTTTTGTCCTCAGGGAACTATTTTGTTTCTTTGTTTTTCTAGCCTGCTGCTGAGTGGAATATAAGACTATAAAGTCTCTGTGGAAATTTTGCCTTGTTCATTATTCATTACCCTTGCCACTACTGATGGTGACAAATGTCATTACTTTAATGGCCATCGTTATCCATTGTCATAATTAAGGGAGATCATTTGATGACACCAAATATAACATTCCTTAATGCATCAAATTAGGAAAAGATGTCATGACTAGGTACACAACTTCACCCATAATTTTTAAAGATGAATTAGTAAATTAAACACTTTCTCCTCATTAATATGACAACATCATTATTTCAAAAGTTCACAAGGGCAAAGAAATAGTGTTCCAGATGGTAGTTTTTTCTTATTTCCTCCCAATTTGGTGATGATGTGGGAAGATGGATTCCTCCACCATTTTTGGGGGCTTACCAGAATGTTTCATGATTGCCAGTTATGCCTGGCTTGTGTATGGCTGCACTTCTCTAAAGAGTCCATTAGTCAAGTCATCCTCAAGTCAGTGTAGCTCAATCACTGTTATAGCTGACAAATGTATCCTTAATTTAAGTGATGAGGATCTGGATCTGATCTGCAGCAGCTGGTCATGAGCCATGGATGGTCTGGCAGACATTTCAGAAGGCTGAAGAAGTCTCTGGACCACTTCTTGACAGAAACCACACTGTATGAAGTAGCAGTGCTCCATAATAGATATGGAAACAATCCTGCATAACAGAGAAAACCAATGAAGTTCTGGTCATGGTGTCAGATTCTTCCATTTCAACAGGTGAGGTCTACAACTGAGAAAGATCCTCCACCTTTGTTGGGCAGATTTACTGGATGGACACTTATTTGGGCTGTGTGCTGATGGTCTTGATGTTCTTTGAGATCCTGTAGGCCACCAGTGATTAGATATAAGAAGGAATTTTTCTACCATGAGGGTGGTAAAACAGGCTGTCCAGAGAGGTGGTAGATGGCCCATCCCTAGAAACATCCAAGGCCAGGTTGGATGGGGCTATGAGCAACCTGGTCTAGTTGAGGATCATGGAATCATGGAATAGTTTGGGTTGGAAGAGACCTTTAAATCCATCTTGTTCCATCCCCTGCCATGGACAGAGACGCCTTCCACTAGCCCAGGCTGCTCTAAGCCCCATCCATCCCTTGGACACTGCCAGGGCTCCAGGGGCAGCCACAGCTTCTCTGGGCACGCTGTGCCAGGGCCTCACCATCCCCACGGGGAAGAATGTTTTCCTAATATCCAATTTAGACCTATCCTCCTTCAGTTTGAAGTTCCCAAGGTGCTTTGGGAATGTGCTTGCAGGGTGTTGGAGTAGATGACAGGTCCCTTCCAACCCAAACCCTCCTGTGATTCTGTGATTTGTGCTGACACAACAAAGAGTATGTTCTGATCATGGGAGTCTGGATTTCTGTTTGATGGTAGGATCAGGAAGAACACAACATATGGTAAGTGGGCACAGGGGAAGAGAAATTTAGAGACAGAACAGGAAACGAAAATAAAAGATTGAAAGATGGGAAATGAAAAGATCCATAGAGCGTGGGTCAACATGTGAGGAGAAACATTTGGCAGGCATGTGGAAGGAGGTTTAGCCATGGATTGTATTGGCTTTGTGACAGATTGAGGACCTCGAGACTCACTTGTACACTCTACAACTTGTCTAAGCAATAGAGAGCAGGTCACCTCATCTCTTTGCAAAAAGAGAGGACCTCCCTTCTCAAAGGGTGTGAGGTTCCACTGGCAGTGAGGATGTGACACACAGATCTTGTTATCACTGACTGAGAAGGAGCAGGAGAATGGATGGTAAGCAGCAATTAAGAAGAGGATATACTTTATTATACTTTATTACAGCTCTTGAGACAGGAACCCTTGCCTCAGAATGAGCAGAATTGTTGAAACATTGACGTTGTATGCAACTTGTGGAGCTGTGTGTATGTTAACATGCTGGAAGATTTCTGTCTGAATATTAACAGGTACTGACTTTTTTAGCTTGTGAATCCAATGAAATCAGTGCAATGGCCCAGCTGCAAACTAATTGCCTACCTCTCAGTCATATTCAGTGATACAAGAGCAAAAATGTCTGTAGGTTTGCAGTTCTGATTTAATACTGAGCCTTACTGCTGACAGTAAGGACTACTCCAGAGTTTAAAATACTAAAAATTATGCTCTTCAGAGCTGAAAAACTCTGAAAAGTTGTTGTTTTTTTTTTTTTTAATTTTTTTTTTCAGGACATGCAGTCATTTTTAAAAAATTTATTAGGGCTTGTCAGTAGATCAACGGACAGTTAGGCCTGCTGATTAGGATTCATGAGCTGTAAAAAGTGTTGCACTTTCTACAGATTTTTTTTTTCTCTTTGAGTAAAAGGAAGAACTCTTTGAGAACACTTTCAGCCTCAAGGACAGAATACATAATTGTGTTCATGAGATAAATCTATCACAATAGGGGAAGAATTCCTTTGTGAGTATTAAATGTCAGATATAGGGAAAGAAATATAAAAAAAAAAAGAAAGATTAAAGCAGATTCTACCCCCCCATCTCACCCTTTAGATCTCAGCTTTCACCAGAACTTAAATCAGAAACCTGCATAGTGGGTAATCTGTGCCCAGCCATCTCACACACCTCACTGATTCTCAATCCATGCTAAAACATGACAAACTGCATTTCTGGTATCCCATAAAATCATAAGAATCTCTTATGGAAAAGGAAAAAAACAAACAAAAAAAAGCAAAACAACTAACCTCGCAAAAGTGTTTCCTTCTCAAGAGACCCTCATTTGAACTCTCTTTGTTTTGGAACTGAGAATTGGATTAAAGTACAGCTATGTATTATGCAGTGATCTTGAAAGGATGTTGAGTTCTGCAGTGTTCACACCTAAAGTAGCACAGGAAAGCAAGAAGCTCTAGATCAAAAACCCCCATTTTTCTTCACTGTCATTCAATTAATGAATATCTAATCTTTGTTGAATTAATTTATCTGTTCAAATAACAGCTTAAGGAAAGCCACCAAACCACTAAAAAAAACTCCAAAACCAAAAAAAACCACCACTGCCAATCAGTGAAAAATTCTCTTTGAGGACTACGTAGAGTGCTTTCTTGAAAGTGTTTTTAGCATTTGATTGAGGGTGAGTCCTGTTTTTAATACTAGAGATTCAGTTAGAGACATGGATATCAGGGCTGTGCACCTAGAATGCAGGAGGAGGCTTTCCCTTTCCTGAGGAGCTACTGTCCATTAGATAAAACAGGGTGATAACAATGAACAAATTAGATCCAAAATTTCTTTATGTTTCCATCAATTTGCAGTCAGCATCCACAAAGCCACATTTAACTTACTGTTGCCTGAATTGTAGCATATTCCATCTTTCTCAGTGGAATTCTTCCTATTTAGGTTCCACTTCTCAGTACCAAGTTAATGCAAGGTTGTTGGCCAAACACTCTGCCACTACACTGAGACAATGCAAAGGAGCTAAATCAGATGAAATCATGTAAAGTCCATGTCAGTGAACTTATTAATTTAATACATTTTTAACATTTTGTCTGTGAATACCTTTGACAAAATACCATTGTGTGGCACTGAACTTTCAGTAAACCTAAGGAAATGATCTCCCCTTGCACCAGGTAAGGTTTAGATTAGAAATTAGAAAAATATTTTTTCATGGAAAGGGTTGTAAAGCTTTGGTGCAGACAAAAAGGGCAGTGATGATGTTGCAATTCCTGGAAGTGTTAAAAAAAATGTGCATATGGCACTTGAGGACATGGTTTAGTGGGGAACATGGTGGTGGTGCTGGCTTGAATGTTGGACTTGATGATCTTACAGGTCTTTTCCAAATTTAACAATTCTAGGACATAATGATTGCAACCTCTGCACTGAAAAAAAGAATGGGAATCAATTAGTTATGGAAGTTCAGATTAAATAGTTCTGGATACTTGCTTTTCAGGGACATTCTCAGGATTATCTGAAGTTACCTTCACAAAAAACTCTCTGACTGTTTCTGTGAATCTGTAATGAAAAGTCCTGTTTAAGATGAGGCACTTGGTGAGATGAGTCTCTGCTCATTTCTGAGACCTGTAACACTTCACTGACTCTTTAGAAGGGATGGCAAGAATGGAAATCAATTAATGCAAAACATCTATTTTTGCAATTTAATAGAATTTAATATAAATGTGTCTCTGAGAGTTGCCAGGGTGTCTCTGACTAGTTCTTGTTATAGGCAGCTTAAGACATTTTTATTCAGGACTGAAGGGAAGGTGTTAGATGTGTGAAATTCTTCCCCTAGCTGTAGTGCTGAGTTGTCTTTTAATTTCAGTGTATCAGTCTGTAAAGTGGCAAGTCATGATAATTTACTTCTCAGGAGTTCTGCAAGATTTCATAAATATTGTCAAAAATTTTGAGATGCTTGGATGAA
Organism: Buphagus erythrorhynchus; assembly: GCA_013400855.1. Taxonomy (NCBI): domain Eukaryota; kingdom Metazoa; phylum Chordata; class Aves; order Passeriformes; family Sturnidae; genus Buphagus; species Buphagus erythrorhynchus. Next base: position 5,644 of record VZTT01033515.1, on the reverse strand, counting down.
GTGTATGATAAAGTGAAAATGAGAAGATATACAGAGTTCAAGTGTGCTTCTTTGTTGATGTTTGATGTTGTGACTGCTGTGTTTGGCTTAGGTTGTCCAATATTTTGCCTGGCCTGTGTGCACGAACCCACAGCAGCTCTAATGCTCACTTCAGTTTAGTGTCCACTGTCTGTGTGCTTCCCTTTCCAAGATAATGCAGACTGTGTATAGAAATAACATTTTCTTGTTCCTGAGCAGATTCCTTGTATGACTGAGGAAAACAGGAGATGATGGGAGCAGTTGGGAATTGAATGCTGGTAATGAGTAAAAGTGCCAAAATCCCTGACCTCCTGCAGAAGCTCTACTACATCTACTGCCTGCATAGCCTTGGGAATATTCTTCATGATTTTGCCTTTCAATTTCTCTTACATTAAATAGAGATCAGCTTTTTTGGGTGTTTTTGTTTGGTTTGTTTGGGTTAGTTTGTGGGGTTTTTATATTTAGATATCCCAGTTTTATATTCTTCCTAAGTGGTATTTTCCATGATGAAGCATGGCCCTCTTGTTTACTTGAGGATGCTGTCTCAAGATGAAAAAATTTTTCTTGTTTTTCCAGGTTCTGTCATGACAATGGAACATAAGGAACCTACTTGAGAGGGCAGTGCCAATATTTGTCTCTTGCACCTGAAGACTTGTGGGTATTCTGCTTTGAATTCTTTTTCTAAACCTCATTTCTCTGCTTGGACAATTTAACTTGATGCCAACTTTGCAATATAATTCATCTTATAGCTCCAGATAGATTTATTCTTGAGTGCTCAGAGTGTGATCTTTAAGCACTCTGAATAACAGACCTGAGAAATGCAGTTGGAGTGGTTCTGTCACTAAAAGTGAAACTGTGAATAAAAGGTTGCACTTGGCACATAAAACTAAGACCCATGTCCAGTGATATTTGTGTTTGAAGTATTACTGTGAGCTGATAGTTGGAATGCTGGTCTCCTCTAGAAGGAGGTGCTTCACATTTGTAACCTAATATTCTCTTTTTAAGGGCTTAATATTTTAAGAGTTTTGAGCTGTATTAGATTAAATATTTTTTGAAGACTGCCAAACTTATTGTGAATCCATTCCTCTAAAGTACTCTGCAACTTGTTTCTCATTTTATGCCTCTGTTTAGTCATTTTTCAGACAATAACACACTGACCTTTTCTTAAGTTGATGGCATAATTAGAACAATTAAGTTTAGCATGGCATAACTTATGTTAAAAATTGGCTTGACATTGGATCTCAAAGGTAATTTTAAAAAATTGCTGTACTGCCATGTATTAGTGATGGTCTGTTCATTTCAGTCCTCCAGTGACTAGTTATAAATTCAATTCTACCCATATATTTTATGATAATTTTGCTTCTTTTGGCTGGAGTAGTTTATTTTGTTCCCAGTGGCTGGTGTGGGCTTTGCTTTATTAAACTGTTTTTATCTCAACCCACGAGTTTTGTAGCTTTTACCCTTCTGGTTCTCTCCCTGATCCCACTGGTGGGGGAATGAGTGAGGGGCTGTGAGGGGCTTGGCTGCTGGCTGGGGTTAAACCATGGCAACAATACAACCTGAAATTGCAGATTCTGTAGTATTCAAACTTAAGTACAAGTTTGAAGATTTCCTGGAGTACCAGAAATTGCTCAAAAGCTCGGGGGGGATTATAATACCAGTGCAATTAGCTGTATAAGAGTTAGATCAAGTGAAAAAATATCTGATACTGGAAGGGTCTTTGAACCAACAGAAGCATCTTAATATCCAGGAAGCATATTAATATCCATGAATATCTTAATGTCCAGCTGGATCTGGACAAGTCCTGGGAAGGATACAACAGAGGTCTTGAACAGTCCAAGAAAAAACCAAAGAAAAAACCAAAAGTCCAAAGAAAAAACCTCAGTTTAGGATCATTGTGAATCAAAAGCAAGGGATTTTCTTAAGAGATTTCACCATTCAGCTATAACATATCGAGGCTAGTGCTGAATTTGGACAAACTCCAAGGCCTACACTAATCAGTTATTAATAATTCACTGTCTGCTTGGAAGTCCTGCATAAAAAGAAGAGCAAAAAGATTATGTAGTGTGTTCATAAACTGAATCAATCTTATTTTTAATAGGTTTATATCAACATATCTTCTTCGAAGATTGCACTCAGATTTGAACCACTTCAAGACTTAAATTACTACTTCTTTCATTTTAACCAATTTCAGTAAGAAACCTTGCCTACTGGAAATTTTTTGAATTCATGACAGAAACTTCTGTGTTGAGCAATTTCAAAGCAGGTAACAGAGATTCTTTAGGGTTTTTATTAAACCCAGCACTAAACTTTAAAATTACAGTCCTACCATCAATGCAATGCAACACAGCACACCAAGAGTGTTTTTACTCTTCATGAAAGATTTCACAATACATTGTAGACCTTAGTTTTTGCATATTCTGTTAATGAATGAGCTTCAGGTATGAAGTGCAGCCCTTTTGCTTTGGAGTAGTCATCTGTTATGGTGTGGCCATTGTGACAGTGACTCGTTCTGGGTGGATGAAGTTTGTGAGCTCTGGGATTCCTGGGATCTTTCATCTGCACGACATTTCATCCTTTTATGGAACCCTACCAAGTGTCTGGAGCACAGCAGTACTTGGATGCCTGTATTGTTTTCAAAGACACTCACAGAATTGCAGAACCTTAGGCACATTTTACAATCCTGCTTTCCCTCTGGGTTTGTGGGAGGACTGAGAAAAATGTTGAAACTATCCCTCTTTCACACAGAATCACACTCTCCTGATTCTGCAGAGCAAACCACTTGCATATCTTTCCTATATGATTTTCTTCTTCACCCATGATCCACATTTTTAAAAAAACCTCTACTTTCCTTCTTCCCTTGTGCTAAATGTCATCCAGGATTCCAGCATTTTAAACTATGGGACTGATAAATGGAGCTGAACAGGGGGGCTAATTCTGATGCCTTAAACTGGTTTTGTGGTCTGTAAGTAATTACATATCTTGTTGAAACCAGTAGGCTTGAAAATAAACTGTCAGGAGCTCTGTGCCCTGACACATTTTACCATTCCAACCTTCTGATTATCACCAAATCAATGTTTTGCTCACTGAGGCTTATGCCACTTGATGAAAGTTTGAACCTGATAAGCTTCTGTAAAGTGCAACTCTGCTATGAGCTACTAAGGACCTCACAGAAGGCCAGGTTACATTTTTCTGGTCATTTAATGCTCAGTGTTTGAATGAAAAAAAAATATCTATCAGGTCTTGGACTCATGGATTTTAGAGTAATGTAAAAAAAGCAGTTGAAAGCAATTTTTCTGTTGCTAGACAGGCAAGCAGGTACAAAAATACCACAGAGTAAAATTTTCAAGCTGAAGATTTTAGTTAGTTAACTATGGTAAAGTCCAATCTTTTTATTTTCCCCTTCAGGTTTTCATAATGATAACATTTTCTTAATTAAAGAACAGTTTAAAAATACAAAATAATTTCAGTTCTCTTAATTCTCTCTGATAAGAATAGCTCTAGGATTTAAAGGAGAACAGTGTCACTTGCCTTGGAACTCTTTCTACGCTTTGTGCACAAAATGTAAAAGCTAAGTTAAAAAGGAAAGTTTGCCAGCAAGTTTTAGCTTGGACCATGAATACTTGGTAGATTACACCCAATCTGAAACAGCAGTGTTTTGTAACAAGCATAAGGCAATGCTACCTAAGAAGCTTTGTGTAGCTTCCAAGGAAAAATGAGGACAGCAGGTCCTTAAGTTACAATAGAAAATACATGACAAAGCAGGAAAAATAAATGCTCCATTAATATCTATTTCTTCAAACACCATTTTACTTGGTTATTTTCCATAGCAAAGCAGGAGGGAAATGTCTCTTTCTTCTACCCTGTGATTTATCTGGTTTAAAAAGGGTTCAGCTTCGAGATTAGACACCTAAACCAGTGGCCAGTGTGGGCACATCTACCAGTTTAGGCTGTCTAAGTTTGTATTGTAGTAGCAGGAGATCAAATCAACACAGTCAGTGCAGGCATTCAGGTCTCTCACAAGAGATTTGGTGAGCTCTGGAGCTTTTTAGATTCCACTGACTGATCTTTGGTACCCTGTGATAGGATCTGAGGGGATGGC
>VZTT01033514.1:0-20593 GCA_013400855.1 Buphagus erythrorhynchus | reverse complement strand
TTTTTTTTTTTTCCTGAGGCACAATGCAACCTCATCTGAAGTCGGTGGAAGCCGAGGGTGTGGAACACCTCCAGAAATGGACTTTGAATTAATTTCTCTTTTGAAGAAAATCTATCAAAAGAGCTTTTCCTCACAGTGTTCTCCCCTGAGGCTAGATCCCTGGGTTTGGTGGAAGCAGTTTATCTAAGGAATTCAAACAGTATGTGAACTTGGAAAGAAATTAACCCTTCCACTTCCTGGAGTTATAATAGAATAAGTGGCACTGGAGGGTGTTTCAGGAAAAGCCTGTGCAGAGAAATATTCATCTCCCTCTCCTTGTTGTCCCTGAAAGCAGCTTCTAGGAGCTGGGATTCGCTGGTGCTGCCAGCCGTGTGGGTTGTTTTCTGAGCTGGCTGGGGTTCAGCAGTTCGCTCAGCGTTGCAGATGTGTTCCAGCAGCAAAATCAACTGTAATTCAAAACCAAACACATACATAGCTCTCAAAACGAGCAGAGTGGGCTGGGGGGTTTCCCGCCTTTCCCCAACCTGTCTGTGCTCTAACTGAAAGCACATGGAAACCTGTTCCTGCTTGAAAAGTTACGGGTCTCAGTGGTATTGAGTCATTTGACCTTTTCCAAATATTTTTCCCTGTTGCAGTTAGAGAAACTTCAGGAGGGATGAATTTCCAGAAGAGTTACTGTGTGGAGAGGCTCCCAGGTCATGCCTTAGCTTTGCTCTGTGCTCCTCTTTTCATTTCTATCACATTTTGATACTCACTGGGAAAGATTAAAGGGAAGGAGATACTGTATATGTGTAGTGTTAGAAATCTGTAAGTTGTTTAGAGTCTGTGATTGTTTCTCTGAAATCAACCACTTCCAAAACTGATTGGGTTTGAGGTTGTAATGTCTGGCAGGTAATCTCTTGTGAGCCACTTATGAAAAAAATCTGGTGTTTGCTCTGCAATCGATTTGGGCTTCTGTGATCTGGGCCATTTGGAGGTCTGTGACTGTGATCAAACTGAGCTGTAGCTCTTCATAACCATGAGTTTTCAGAGAACTGATCTGAATAGTGTGTCCCGTGTCACCTGGAGTCTGTAAACTGAGGTTAGAAGTAGGTATAGCAGCTCTGCACAGGAAACATTAAATCAGTTTTTGTAATTGTAGTGTGAAAAGAGGAGTGTTATACAGGAGCCTCCAGAGACAAATTTTTCAGGTTATTTACAATAAACTTGCTTGACACCTCATGCATGTCTGTGGCAGGAGGTGGGAATATGATATACCCAATGAGTTGTCAGGTGGCACTGGGATCATTTGACCCGTGGGCAAGGCAGAAGCAGCAGCCTGTACTGCTGGCTCCCATCAGCCTGTCCTGGTCCCTAGTCCAGCCCAGCCTGGGTGTGCATGCAGAGCTGCCACAGCCTGCTGCTCTGGGCCTGGTGGGGCACACACTGGGCTGGGACCCCCTTCCCAAACTTCTCACGCTTCTGGCTAGAGGGGAACATGTCTGAAATGTGTTAAAACTAAATGCTCTCAGGAATTCAAGGATGTCTGGAAAAGGTTCAGGTCCTGTCAGCACATTCAGCATTGGGGATGTGCGTCTCCTGGGTTTTCTGGTTTGTTTGGGGTTTTTTAAATTATTATTTTCTTCCAGGCAAGTATTCTATTTCCAGTCTTCCTGCACTCAGGCCTTGCATTAAACTGTAGGTATTTTAATGACTGAAGTTTCAGCTGTAAGTATCTTTTAGCTTGTCCTTTCCTCTCCCTTTGTAAAGTTTCCTTAGGCTGTTCTGGGGCTTCTGAGGAATAAAACTCACAGGTTTCACTTTACAGTGCTCTGTGTTAAAAGCATCTATTGTGTCTGTGGGTTTCTCACCTTGCAGTGGGATTAAAAAGTTGGGCATCTGAAAAGGTATCTGAGCCAGGTGTAGACCAGGCAGGTACTGTATTTCTCCACAGAGAAGTACCAATATATTCCTTGAATATTATTAATCCAGATACTTAAATAGCACAACCACCAGTGAATTCAGTTGCCTCCCAAGTATGTTTAAAAATAGCAGGCACAGAGAAGTAGGGATGTATTCATGGCAACCATTTTTGTGGAGCAGGTGGGCGGCTGCATTTTGTAGCAGTTTGAAGCTTTCTAGGGGGTTGTGCAGCTTTGTTCCTAGAGAGATGAGACAGTAAGTTCATAATACTGAGAAGTATCCCATCTGTGGATCAGTGCAGGCAGGAGCCTGGATGTCCAAATGAGTGCCTAAAGCTACAGGCTGATGTAGTAAATTCATGTACATCTTTGGGTATCCCAGAAGAGGAAGACTCAATGAAATTCCCCCTCTCTGCTTACAGAGTTCATGTTGAGTGACAGCCAGGTGCTCTTTGCCTCGGTGCTGAGTGATTTCTGGCTCTGTGTTGGCAGCGAGCACTGCTGGCACACAACGTGAAGGAAGTGGAAAGCCAGGTGTTATCCACAGACTCCTGACACCTCATCCTACATTGTTCTGTTAGCCTGCCAGCAGTTTCACTATGATATTTCTGGATTTGAAGGAAGGGGTTGTACTCTCAAAGCCCCTGTCTGACTCTAGAGGAGAGACTGTTTTGCATAAGTTGAGCAGCTTTGAGGGCATTTCCCACCTTCCTCATTGTCTTCTGAAGGCACCTCAGACTGTATTTCCTTTGAGACCATGCTTTTCCAAACATCTGCAGCATTTCAGCTTGGTTTTCTGATCCTGGCACTCGTTGCAGCAGCTTGAATTAATGAGTGTAGCTTGTCTCCTGCAGCCCTGCCCTGTTCGCATGTGGGCTCGATCTGGGAAGACCTGACCCTGTTGGGGTGGTCTGACCTCCAAGTATGTCAGTGCTGCAGCCTGACCCCATGATGTTTTTAGCCTTGCAGTTTTTAGTTGAGTCAATATGAAAGGCCTCTTCCTGTACTGCATACTTTATTTATTTTTGTGGGTGTAAAGCTGCATCCAGAAAACCAAAGAAACACTGATATTTGGGAAGGCACCTCACAATGACAGCTCCTTGTGGACTGAGGTCAGCTTTTGTGTAAATGTGGCTCTGTCATCATCATGTAGGCACAAATGACCTGAAGCTACTTGCTTTTGGCAGCTGGTGGGATAAAAAACATCATAATGCCTTGGTGATAAACAGAACTTATTCACTTCTGTAGGACATAAATAAAGGGGAGAAGCATTGCCTTGCTAACACAGGGCTGGTGATTCAAAAATTTTTGTGAAGGGAGGTATGAGTTTTGCCACCTCCAGAATGCAGCTCTTGGTGGTGGGAGTTAGAAATCAACTATTTCACTGTCTTTACATAAATAGTCATTGTGCCTGACACTACAGGATCCTTCAGGTAATTAAGCTGACCACGTTTAGCTTTTTCAGACCGGAAAATTGTTTAATCAGAGACTGAAAGACTGATTCAGCCTGGTTGAGATCTGAATCTTGAGTACTGTCTGCCTTATGACAAAGGTTAGGTAACTAAATTGCTTCTTACAGAGTCCCCAAGAGGGAAGAAAACTGTCTGTAGTGAAAAGGGGATCACTTGCTAAGTGCTGCCTTTTGATTCCATTGGGATTGTCACGGTTTAGTAGAGCAAGGAACTTGGTTGTGACTTTAAACCGTTCTCCCAGTTCCATATTTTAGGACAGTATGTGCTTGGCTCTATCCTCTGCTAGAGCATGTGGTGTGTTAACGTATTTTAAAAGTACTTTTGTTGCAAATGTGTCTGGAAATGCAGACCTTCCCTACAAATATTCCTATTACACAGATCAATAGACTTAGTATTCATGTTCCAGAGCAGCTTCACATAACATCCTTCCTTCCTGGCACAGCCTGAGGAATAGGCTGGGGGTGTTGATGGAGAAGTGATTTGAATACAGCCTCTAGAAGTGATTTGCAATAAAACATGACCTAGTTCAAGATAATATTGAAGCATAGTACCTGCACTGCCTTGTGTTCTGAAAGAAATACAGAGAAACTAAACAGCAAAGATGAGAAAAAGGAGTGCAGCTAAATGTAGGTGCAAGTTGTGAGAGTGGAAGCTGTGGATGAAGTTTAACCTCTCACAAGTTGAGAGCATTGGAAAAATTGCAGAAGTGATGGAGCACCACAAAGTCCCCGGCATAAACCATCTTAAGTTGTGTTTTGAGTTTGCAGAGCACTTTTCTCACCTTTTCTGGGCTCTGGCTGCTACACCTGCAGGGTGTGGCAGATGCTTTGGAGTAGTTTGATTTGCTTTGTGCTGTACTTGCCTCTTCCTGTCACTGGTCACCGCGTTGAAGCCTGTCACAAGACTGGCAGAATTACATTAAAACCTTCCTGCCACAGGAGCCGTATCCTGTCGAGTAAAGAATAGTCTCTGTTCATGCCCTGGCTCTGTCCTGCCTGCTGTGGCTCAGGCAGAGGCTGCTCTGCTGAGCAGAAGCTGCAGTCTAAAGCCCTGTAACCGATATGCTGTGTGTACAGCATCAGTAAATACGTTCAGATACAGGCGGCTTTCAAACTTCCCCCTCATAGCTGATTCTGAGCTGGCATTGCTTTGACAGCTGACTCTTAGCAACACCCTTATCTGTGTGACTTAAGCAGCCCTTGGCTCAAAAAAATTACTCATTGAAAATTAATGTTCTACTGGGAAACTGGTCCTCTGTGGCCCACTTAATTTGCAGGGTGACAATACCATCAGCTCTGGCTGAGAATCAGGGAAGGTGGGTGAGAGGGGCACTGCTTCTTTAAGACATGTATTTATTTCTGAAATATAGGGAAAAACCTAAAGGGCTTCCAGTCTCTTTATTCTTTGTGCTCTTGAGCTGCCATTATTGTTGCCTCTAGCTTTGTAGCTGAATTTCTGAGGAATTCATGTGTGCCTTTGGCAGCCTGTAGTCTCTCTGCACAGCGGTTGGTATTTTAATAGGCCATAAGTTGCCAGTGGCAAGTTATTCTGGTACCAGTTTCTAGACAAATGAGGCAGGTACAGATTTATTTCTTCTTATTATTTTATGGCAGGAAACTACATCTGGTAGTGTTTCAGGAAAGGGCCCAGTGTCTTCCTCAGATCAGAAACCTCCCTCACTTCAGACAGTGTGGGATGGTGAGCTCTGCAGCATCCACCTGTGTGTGGCTCTGTGAGGCCTCATCCGTGCGAGGACAGGCGGATGTGGCTCTGTGTGTGACCTCCCTTCTTCAAACAGGATATGTTCTGCATCCTCTGTGGGCTGCCAGCTCTGCACTGTGCTTGCAGCCTGCTCTGAAATGGGTCAGGAATCATTTCATAGCTGTGGGTTATTGTATAATAACCAGAAGCCTCTAGAAATTCCCTGGGCCAACAATTGGATCTGCATATTTCTTCTGTAGTGTCCTGTGAATTCATGTCAGTAATCCATGCTATAAAGGTGGTCATTTCAGGTGTTATTTCAGGATGTGTCAGCCCACCCCAGTACCAGCTGCTTGCCCTGCAGGGTGAGAGACTTTATTTTTTTTCTCTTGCAATTTATTCATATTGTGCCAAGTGCACTTGCTGGGAGACATGATGCACGTCACTGTTGTAACTCCAGACTTGGCATCATGATCCCTCTGGTACCATACAGTGGGACTCGGCATCTCATTTTAGTGCCTGGGTTTGAAAGGCACTTCCCACTAGACAAACAGTTGTGCCTGTGTTCACTGCATGAACAGCCTTCTGTTTGGTGTATTTTTAATCCCATGAGCAAGAAAGGGAATTATTGTGCACGATTCGTAATCGCTGATTGTCGTGGTTGTCATTCTCACGTGCTTCTCAAGGGTCACCCCTGTAGCTCAGTGGATATAGCCAAGGAACTGGGGTGGAGTTATGGGGATGAGGAAGACAATGAAGAGGAAGCACATGGAGACTAAAGGATTGGGAAGGAGGCAGGTGTGGAAGAGACAGGATGTTCTACATAAGCAGTAGCATATGCAGTCTATAGTGACCACACTCCCTGCAGATAGCGAGTAGCTGAGCTGGCAAGAGCAGGATTATGCCTTTCCCTTGGCTGGCCTTATCCTACCTCATTGGTGAGAGGAGGCCTTGAAGGAGGTCCCATGTTGTAGTAGGAGATGGGATGAAGCTAAAAATACTTTTACTGCTGTATGCTGTACTTTAAATAAGAAATGAACTCTGTCTGTTCAGCCTGAAAGCACTGTGAGTGTTTACATGGGAGGAAGGAAGAGACTATGTGGATTTACTGTCCTGGAAGGGCTAGAAAGTTGAAGCACTAATTAGCAATGCAGTTTTAGAGACATACAAAGATCATGTGGTTGGTAACTACCCTGAAATGTGCTCTCTGAAATAAGCAGCTAAAGCTAGAAAACTTTCTTTTGGAGCTTTCTAGAGCTACATGTTGCCTTCAGTGAGGCAAATCTCTTGCCATCTCTTGCCATTCAGTGTACCAAATGTAGAAAACAAGATGTAAGGTTTCTTTAGTGCCTGTCAAAAATTAGCAAGCACTGTACTCCAGTCTGGCTGTGCAATGGACAAGCAGATCAAGGCACCTGTAATAGAAAATCCAGTGAAATGGATGTGGCCTCAGGGTTTCAATTTGGGGTAGTCACATACCTCCATTTTGCTTCCAGAATAAAACTTTGTATGAAATGACTGTGACAAGATGTTTCACTAATGGCTTTTGGGTTAATGATCAACAGAGACTCCCTCAGCCAGCTGCTACGTGAAGGACTGGTCAGTGCATGCCTCCTGCCTGCCAATGGAGTTTCCATTTCTCTTGAATTGCAAGTTGGGAGTGTGAGGAGTACAAAATGGGGAGGCTAGAGTGAACCCTGACAATGTTTTCCAGCTGTCTTGTTCTCTGTTCGGTCACTTTTGTTTCCAGTCTTTAAGGGATAATATTGTTGATCAAAATAAAAATGCAAATGGCCAGGAGAGGAGGAAGGAAACACTTTGCCGGAAAAAATCCTGGCATCCAGATTTTTTTTTTTTTTAACCTGGCTTTGTATCAGACTTTGAGACTTTATCCATGCTTGAGACAGCAAAGGTGAGGTTGGGTGTGGCATCGTGGTGTTCAGTGGGTTTTTGTTTGCATCTATGTAGGCTGAGGAAAGAGTTTCCAGTTTAGTTGTGTTTCCATCATGCTTATTTCTCCTGCTAGTTCCTGTTCTTCCCATCCTTGCTTAGACTGTGCCTGCATGTCAGAGACTCTGAGGGAGGCACGTAGGATATTTATAATTCAGCAGTTTTTCCAGAGCCATTAATGCTCCATTGCTCCCAAATGAAGCAATGCCATTTGCACTTAGGCAGCCTTGCTGTAACCAGTCAGCCCCAGCTAGTGCAGTGTCCTGCTTCCAGACTAAGCAGTAAGAGCTGAGCAGGGTAGTCTGCTTGTCTGTGTTACAGATGAATTATGCAGTAACCCCTCTGCAGGAAAGCTTTCCCTGACTTCTGTCAGTGGCCTGTTCTGGTAAAACCTGGCTATTCCATCTATATAAATGTCAAATTCTTTCAAGTGCAGTGCTGCTCGTTTGTACCTTCAGTATTCTGCAGTGCTCTTTGCTGCAAGGGAAGCTGTGCTGTGGAGGAGTGTATTTCCTACAACTGTTGCTGTCCTTTGCTGCCTTTCTGCTTTGTTGAACACCCTTTTTGTGCTGTACAGGGAGTAGCTGATCATGCTCCTGTTCTCTTTAAGGTCCGTTCCTGATGTAGGTTTATAGTGATGATTTTTCCTGCTGTATGTGCAAGTGCATCTGTTCTTTCAAAACAAGACTGCATGTTGTTTTTCCCTCCAGAAGTGATGCAGAATGCATCCCCAATGTCATTTGCTCTCAGCAGGGGAGAATCAAGGGAGCATGTCTGAGTACAGCTTGTGGTGACAGCCACAGAGGAGGTAAAGCCTCTCTGATCCTCAGAAGCCTGGTCCTGCAATGGGATCCTGTGCTGACATCTCCCAAGGTCTTAACCAGCACTTGTTGCTGCCTCTAAATGCAGAGCTCTCCCATATTCTGCTTTTAAACAAGATGTAATTTATGAAATTAACTTTCTCTCATTAGGACAAGCGGCACCATGAGATATTGGTCGTTCTTAGAGAATTGTGTTTGTCTGCAGCTCTGGCTCCAGAGGAGCAATATCAGCTCTAACTGCTGTGTGTCAGAGCCTTTTCTCTCCCCTCTTGCTGGCTCTGACACTGAAACTGGGGCAGAAGGGAAGATAGAGTTGGGAGAGGCAGATTTAGGAGTCCCAGCCCATCACCACTAGTACAGTGGTGAGTCAGGGGTCAACAAGGTTTGCTCAGCAGCCTCTTCTCATTTACGAACCCCTCCTGCTGAGTGGCCTTTTTGCTGATAAACACCAGCAGTGATAGATGTTGATGGAGGGGACAGAGGTTCAGGGAGAACGTGTTTGGACCTTGTCCATAAAACTGGTGACCTGGTCTGTACTGCTGAATGGTGCCTCTATAAAGGAGCCATCATAAACAGCTGTGTTGATCCTGGAATAGAAAAGTTGCTGCTAATGTATAAAGGGCCTTCTCCTGGACTATTGTATTTGTTTTGAGTAAATATGTACTCTATAGAAGTGACTCATAGGGAAACACGTCTGAGCATGGTTGGGTGTTACCTCTTGGGTAACTAAACCTACTTTTAGCACTAGGGTTGACTTCAGGCAGCTTATTTACTGAAGGACTCTTCAGCATGTTCAAGCAAAATTGCAGTGATATTACATCATATGGTATTAATGAAATTATTCCAGAAATTAACTTGGCCTCACGTGCAGGTTAATTTGCACTATAAAGACCTCTCTGGTACAGCTACCTTGGCAAACTCTCCTGGTTGAAGCAGGGTTGATATTGGCAAAAAAAGTTACTTAACTATTCTGGCATCATGATGTCTTCACGTGCCCTAAACCTGCCTTAGAGGCAAAAACATTTGTCTCTGCAGTTCACTCGTGTTAGTGATGTTGTTCCTAGTCTTGTGTTGATTCCCTTCTGAGTTTTCATTTGCCAGATTTACTATCCCAGCAAAGCCTTAGCCTATTGAATTGACTCATGTCTGGATTTTTCTCATCTTGGGGGGCAAGCGTTGATTTTTTTTGTTTTGTTTTGTTTTGAAAGATAGCTTTTCTCTTTATAAGTAGCTTTTTCTTCATAAGAGCACCTTCTGTTCAAAGCTAGCTTTATTGCAATACAGAGCTGTAGCCATGTCTTGTGCCCTGTGAGGTGGGCACATTGTCAGAGTTCTCCTTGGTGGAGTTTACGTTGCCGTCTTTCTTCGCTGGGAGTTTAAATTCAGTCAGCAAAATGCAAATCTGGAATCTCTCAGAATGACAGCTAACACTTAGGGGATGAAGAAAGTTTATAAATACACCAGCAATGGATAATCAGCGAGTCTTCATTTTACATCTGTGGTCTGCCAGAAGTGAAAAGGCTTTCGAGAAATGTCACGTCGTGATACAGAAATACATATTGACTCTGAAATTTACTGTATCATGTAAGCATCTGTACAGAGCAAACTTTTTATTTTTTTTTCTAAAGTGTTTGGGACTTTCTGAAGCTTTAGTTCCTCGGTCTGTTATTACCACAGGGGAAATTTGAATTGTGATTTGTCCAAGGGGCCAATAGGCCCTGGAAGGGTTGGGATTTTTTTATTTTTTTTCACCCTGTTTTAACTTTCGTGGAGTTTACTGTACAGTTGTTGGTAATGAGCCTAAATACCCCTCCTTCTGTGCCTTCTACCCCCAAGTAACAGGGAATTCTCTCAGTGTGGGTTTTTTCATCCCCCTGTAAGTCTAGCTGGCTGGACAGGAGGTGTAGGTTAGAGTTCATAAGAGGTAACTTAGTTAAGTTGCCTTCATGCCTGTTTTATGCACATTTGATTGTTCAGTGGTTTTTGTTGTGGAATATTAGATCTAAGAGGTATTTAGGCCCAGAGTTAGACAAGTTCTTCAGAGCATGGTGGGTGTGAAGGTAGCACAAAGCAAGAGGAACAACAGATGTGAGTCAGGCTGGAGAAGGGACCACTGGCATAGAAAACCCTGAGTGTGGGAGCTGGTGGCTGACATGGGCAGCCCCAAGTGCAATCTGCAGGGGAGACCTGCTCCACTTTCTTCTGAAAATTAAATCTTTGTGGATTTGCTTATGGGAGGTAGGCACTGGTGGTGGGCTTGGCAGCCTGGCACGTGGCTCATTGTTGGCTAACCCAGCTCCAACACAGTCTATCAGGACAATGGAAGTAGGAGTTGGTGTGGTGACTCAGTGCATGATGAGAGTTCAGAAAAAGCAAATGCATCTTTCAGCATTCAATATGCACATTGTTACAGACTTGTGTTTTAGTAACTGAGTCATCTATCCAGTTATTCCTTTCTTTACACTTAAGAGTTTGGTAGTTCTTTGCTTGTGATGTTTTTGCTCCTGGCACACATCCCTGGCCTCAGACCAGAAAGAGCTCGTGCTCTGTAGATGTGGCAAGAAGTCCTTGGATATGTGTTGCTTTGGGTTGGTCTGCCTTCAGCACAGTGTGTAACAATAGATGTATTGCACAGCATTTACTGTTACACTCCCTTCTTGGATTTGTTTTCCTGATGTCCAGCTTTTCTTCTTTGCTTCCAGAAGGCAGAATGTAAATTACAAATACCTCAAAGCAGAGTGGCTCTGCTGGGCATGTCCCATCTTTAAAGTACCATATATCCATCCCTTGCTGCTTGCAGCCAATTCTGTTAGAGTTCTTTCTCCATGCCTTCTCCCTGCTCCACCCTTGCTTACTCTTCCAAAACTCATCTGACTTGTTCTATAGTTTGAGTTCTAAAGGGTCATTTTTCTGTGACTGACTTTCTCCATTTGGCACAATTTTTGTTTCCTTATTCAGCTTTTCCTGTAGCACTTGGTGACGAGCTGCATGTGATTTTTTAAATAACCTCCATTGTTTCATTTCTTATAGTATTTTTAACATAATTCATGTTAGGAGGAGCTTAATAGTTTTAAGATTTAGATACAAGGAATGGTTGGAAATATTTCTTCTAGAATAACTCCTAGTGGTTTGAGAAGCCCTGAAAGTGCTGGAGAGCCTGGCTACCTAGCAGTGATTTGGAGTACGTGGGATGCACTGCACTGGAAAGCTCTTGCCTATGGGACATAGTGCATGAAGTGCAGCATTTCATGTCTGGGTTCATGTGACTGGAGTCCAGACATAACTGAATTACTTTCAAAGAAGCTGTTAATACACATTTAGGAATGCTGATGCTGGAGGGTTTTGTTCTGGTGGTTGACTGACTGCCACCCCCATTCTGCAGGAGGGATTATCACTCCCTGGTTTGTACTGGTGGACCTTTATCAAGATTGATCACTGCCTTGGAGGGAACTGTAACACATTCAAAGATGTACTTTACAGAAATAGGCTTTTTATGGAAATAAAGCCATAAAAAGTCAAACCTTACCAACTTACTTCTAAGGATGATTTCTAAATCATTCTTTGAATACTGTTTTTATTTCATGCTTGCCTTACTGCTTTTGCTCCAGTTCTTTCCTCAGCTGCCTTTCACATACTTGGTGCTGTCGTCATCGTCTCCTGTCCCCCACTGAAGCCACCTGGACTGTTCCTTACCTTGGTTTCTCAGTTGTGCCTGGAGTTTAATCCATTAACTTTTTTTTTTTTTTTCCTGTACATTTGCCATTAATCCTTTTTCCTGTATTTGTCTCATGTCCAGTCGAGTAGGGATTAAGCAGCCTGTGCTCTTAACTGTGTAAGTGCAATCTGGTTTCCTGAGCTGACTTTCCCCTACTCTTCCTTCCCCCCTCACTCTTCTCCCCAGCTGCCAGTGAGCAGCAGGAGTGGATGTATGTCCATCTCCTGCTGTGAGGTAGGACTGAGACAGCAAATAAAGCCCTACAGACATTTCGAGGCTTGCCTTGTTCTCCCTCAAAAACGCTGGGTTGTGCGATTGCTTCATTCTAAATGCATTGGTGTACATGTTTAGCATTTAGAGAGCCTTTACAAATCACTGCTCTGGTGCAAATGAAGAACTTAACAGGTGTAAGCTGATGCCACAAGGGAGATGAGGGGAGGTGTCCTCCTTCACCATGGGCCATTGGAATGGGTTTGCTGGGAGTTCAAAAGTTAATTTTGTGAGTAGGTGGTAGATACAGTGACCTTACTGCTGAACCCTTGTTTAAAACACTTGCAGTGAAACATCCAAATAAGACTTGTTTCAAATGACAAAGGCTTTCTTAGTTCTCTTAGTAACACAGTTTGCATCATCTGTCTCTGAGCCATTTTTCCATCATAACTGCTCATGTCTACTGAACAACAACCAGCACTTGTCAGCTGTAGAATACGGGGTTGTTTGCAGAGGGGGAGATGTCCAGCTCCTTGGGTTGGCAGTTGTTCTGGCTAGTGATGTCAGCTCAGGCACAGCAGAGTAACTTTATTGTTGGGAGTTCCCTGCAGCCCTTGCACTGCTTCTGCTCAGGGAAGGCAAAGCCCCTCTGTGTAAACTTGTAAAGCATATATCCGCCCCCAGGTTAAACTAGGATTTCATGCATTGTGTATCCAGCTGGTTTTTATCATTCTGTATGATGTTCCCCAAGGGATGTGGTGTGTCACTCCTCATTCCTGGGATATATTTCCACTGAGCTTCCAGCACCTATTGCTACATTGTGTTTGCTTCTGCTTTCCTACCTGTGTTTGGCCTCCCTGAGCTTGACAACAAAATTAAGGGGATCATGGCAGCCCTAAGCTTTACTGATGTGACCTGTTCCTGTGCTGTCTGCCCACAGTGCATCCTGCTCACTGTGCATTCCTCTCCTTCTCCTTGCCAGGCATCTGGATGGCAAAGCCTCAGAGCTGCGTTTTTCTTTAATAATGTACGTACTGCCGTGAAGTGCCCTGTCCTAACCCCATTATTTGGAGATACCTGCAGGTTCTGGGTTGTAAATCTAAACCAGCTAATGGTTAAATGAGGGCTTGCTTTGTATTACATATGTATATTCACCCACTTTTGTAATTCCTGTGTTTTATAGGCAGTGATTAGGCATTATTTGTAGCAGGACCTGCTGTGTTAGTAGGATGGGATATATTTTAGTGTGCTGTGAATGCTGGGATGTGAATACTAGTTCCTGAGCATCTTAAAAAGTCAGTTTTGAAACAGGCTTTTCAGGGATTTTTCCTCACCCTTACCAAAGGTCTCTCCTACAGCTTTGCAATAGATAACCTGGTTAAAATAGTAACTGTCTTCTCTGGAGCAAAATGCAGGATTGTTCCAGGCTTTGCAAGGCCATGGAAGTGTCAGTGATTCTGCTCTAATTCAGCTTTTGGAAGGGCTGGGGATTAGATAGGACTGTTTTAACTGTGTCTCTGCAGATGAATGCCTTTCAGGTGCAATCTGCTGAAATAATGTGATTTTTTTTTTTCTTTATTCCCCCTCTGTGATTGAGGGGACTGTACCTGCATTGCAGGGATTGTGTTCCCTTACTCCCCAAAAGACCCACTGCTGGTGTGTGTCAGGGCCCCTTGAAGGGCTGTTTTTCATTGTACTTTTAAAAAATCTATGCTGGGTGTTGGCTTGGCAGCCTCTTTAAAATGGTATTATCTCTCCTGTGCATTATCAGATAAGATGCTGCTGCTCCTGCTGCAGTGGTGAGCCAGGGAGGAGGGTGCAGAGGACTGGGTCTGCTGAGAGGGGGATTAGTTCTGCTTGAAAGCTCTGACACAGATCCACATCTCAGAGGGGGGACAGTGAGCATGTGGACTGAGCATCAGAAATAGGAAAGCTTACCCTTCCCCTCTGTGTAAGGAGGAGGAGTAAATCTGAATAAGCAGCTCTTTGTGTGTGCTTATCTCTATACTGTCCCATTTAGCCTGAGGTTTTCCCACGTTTGCCTCATGCATGAAACATCAGACTGAGACACACTGCTCTGGTGAAATGTTTGGCATTAAAAGCTATTTTTTGTTGCTGCAGCCCTTCCAGTAAGGCTATGGCCTTTTCATGACACTGTCTTATGTGTGACAATTGCCATAAGGCTAGAGTGAAGCATCTGCTTTTCTGAATGCTTCAGCAAGGCAAAAGTGTTTCAGCGGGTGGTGTGTGGAAGGTTGATACCCACAACTCAGCTCTGAGTCTGTAAATAGAAGTTTTAATCTCTGCTCTAGTGTTTCATTCTAGCTGGGTTTTCATGTGGGAGAGAGGTTCACAGTAGCCCAAGATACCATGGGTTGTATATGTGGCCTTTTTCTAGAAGTGTTTGCTTTACCAGCTTGAATTCAGAGTGAGCCTTGCAGCTTTCTGTAACAGTGCTAGTCTGGCCATGGCACTTAAATCACAGTTGGGAAACATCTCTATTTTAAGGTCTGTTTGTGTGTTCTTCTGCCTGTCTTCAGAGCTGGGTGTGATATCTCAACCCAAAGTGGCCTTGGAGGCTTCCTGGAGTTCACTGCTGCCTCTCCAAAAGTTGGTAAAGCAGTGGGTCCCCACTGTGCATCGTTCCCATTACTTGAATTCTCACCATGCTATGGTGAAGCATCTTCTAGCTGCTGTTTTTTTGGTAAATCTTCTCTCAAGGGGTAGGTTGAGGGATGCAGAAAACTGTTCCTGGAGCTGGAAGTAGATGAGCAGCTCCAGGATTAGAAGACCTCACAAAACTCTTTCCAAAACTGCACTTTTCACAAAAGCTGCCACAGGATTGCACTGGTTTATTCTGAGGAAATATATTTAGGTCTGGAAAGAGTAATTACATAGCTTTGAATAAGTCTGAAGTCAGAAGAGGGCAATGCTTAGCTTGGCAGGGATTCAATCTTCTGGGAGTCTTTTTGCAAAATGATGCAGACAGCTTTTTTTAAAATAAAACTTCTGAAGACCCGTTGAATTGGCACCTAGACCTGGCATTGGTATGAACTATTTCTGGTTCTCCAAATACAGAGTAAAACTTTAAATTAGACACTTCTGGTTTGAAGCTGTTCATTTCTGCTTTACTTTTAGTTGCCTTGTGATTAGAAGGAAAGAAAACTTCTCTCAGTGCAGCCTCACCATGCTTCTTGGGTATTTTTTGTTTCTATATGATGGTTCCTAATTGTACATCAGAGAATATTCCAGGGCTAAATACAAAACTGCTCATCCTCTTGAGTTCTCCTTTTTTTTTTGGTCCCTGTTTTAGTGTTCTCTAATTACCAGCCTAACGATAGCTTGAAGGGAGGTGGATAGGCAAAGCCCATTGCTTTCCCACATGCCATCTTTTGGAAATGTGGAACTAATTTTTTAAGAGTTTGGTTTGAAACAATAGAGCTGTTGCTTGCTTGTCTAATGATACAGACCCAGCCCCCACCCTTTAAAGTAAAAAAACAAAGAAGGTTGAAATTCATTACTGAATGATTGTTTAACTTGTGACTGGAAAGCAGCTCTGGATTTCATCTTATAAACTTCTTCTTGCCCTGTGTAGACTGTTTCAAAGGCACAAAACCTCAAGCTATGTGTGCACCTGCAGCTCAGATCCATGATCACAGTGCTGTGGGTAACATAACACCCCCAAATCCTTTTCCTAATCCCTTGCACTATGTGGTATCTACAGCAGTTCTGGAAAGCCAAGGTACATCCTTAATAAGAAGCAGAATGTCTGTTAGAAGAGCTTATGCTAAAAGCAAATTAGCTATGGAGCTCTTTATTGCTAATCAGTACTTTTTACCACGTTTTGAAGTAATTAGCCTTCATTGGACTTAGCAGCATCCAGCAGATGCTTAATCATGGCTGCATTGTAAAAGGAGCAAGAACTCCTGAATAAGGAAACTCTCATGCTGGAGCAGCTCTTGATGCCATTGATGATCCTGCAGCTGTGGAAGCCAGGCATGTGTCCTGGGAGCTGGAGCTCAGTCCCATGAATGCTCTTGTCTGGCAGGAGTCAGAGCTCTGATCAGGGCTGGGAACAAGGTGTGCTGCAGTGTGCTGCAGTTGGAGTGAACATCTTTCACTTGTAGGTGCCTTCCAGCATTCACTTGGAGCTCTGGTGTCTGTAGTAGCTTTAGCATTAGCCTTGCTTTCTAGAAAACAGCACTTCCTTTCCAAAGTTGACTAATGCTGCTAAAATATTCAGTGTTTCCTGCATCCCCCTGTACCTGCCTTGTGTTCCTGAAGCATGTGTTCACAGGTGGATTTCCATTCTGTTGCATACTTTTCTCATCTGTATCTTGAGTTTTTCCTTCCTGTAGGTCATTTAAGATGCTTATTGTTGAGGCAAGTTTAAGGCACCCATATTTTAAATGTAGCATGCCTAATATTTGGCTGGCATGGTGAATATTTTATTATAGGTAAAACCTTTTTAATCCCTCTGGATGTGTTTCTTCCTCTTGTCTGAGAGAGCTGGGGTGAGTTGAGTGAAGTAATGAGAACCAGATCTCATCTTGAATTAATAATCCCAGATTCAAAGGTATTTTTGGCACTTAGATGTCTCACTTTTTACTGACTTCAACAGCGAGTCTGAGTTCTGTCTGGAAGGGATTTGAGTTCTTTACTTTGAAGGAATTGTTGCCTTCTGTTTTCTCTTGTTTTAAACAGAGATGATCAGCCTTTATCTGCTTTACAGAGAATTACAGGTTTCAGTTTTTTGCCAGCAACTCCTTTTCTGTTCTCTGTGTCTGCCTTGGCTGGCACGTTTGGTCCCACAGAATGTCTTGGAGGACTATCAGGGACCTCCTGGCTCAGGATCCAGTCCCTGGATCTGTCCTCGTGGGCTCACCTCGAGGTTGCCCTAATGGCAACGTGAGCTACAGCTTCTTCCCCTTCCTTCCCAGAAAGAGAAGAGGCACTACCAAGGCTGATCATTCTCCCCTTTGCCACCAAGCCCTTTGGCTTACACCATGCCTGGGTCAGATGGTGGGAAGCCTCCCTTTCCCTGCTAAAGCAAACAGTTTATCAGCTGCCCTTGCCCCTTTGTCCTGTGCTAGGAGGAGAGATAAGAGTCAAACTTGCTTGCTCACAGCTGTCAGCAGTGCCTTCCTTTCCTCCCCCGGCCTCATTACTTTGAGAACTGACCTGGCTGAGGGCCAAGCTCTGAGCCATAAATGCATCAGGTCCTGCAGAGGCTCAGGAGGAAACCAGAGCCCCGTGGAAGGACCCACACACCTTGTTTCCAGGCTGCTTTGAACCAGCCTCCTCGGAAAGGTCAAATCCAGCTTCCCCTGAGGGCCATGCAGCAGCCAGAGCTGTACCTGAAGTGATTCCTGCACTCAGGAAGGCTTCTCCTCTTCCTCCTGCAGCCTCAGGCTATGCCAGAGCCATGTGCTTCTCCACTCACCCTGGAGATCAGGATGGTCTGCTCAGAAGCTGTGCAAACAAAACCACCTCTTCCCTGGCTGACCCCCTGCAGGATTTGAAGCGTGGTGTTTGCTTGGTGTGGCCCTGTCTGCTTGCACCAGGAGCATTTCCACATATGTTTTTGTCCTCCTTCAAGCTTCCATCCTCACTGGCTTAGTCCCAGCCCGAGGAGCAGGGAAGGACAGGCCATCCAGGACACAGCAGTTTGCTGTACAGAGGCTGTACAAACAGACATGCTGGAGGGAGATAAGCTTGTGAACCTTCAGCCCAGTTTGGGTATGGAGATTTACTACATGCAGGCTGGACGGTGAATCAGCTAAACCAGCTGAGCAGGAAGTGTCAGAGAGCTTGTGAGAGTTTTAAAGGCAAATTCTGTTGATGAGATGATTAGTATTTCTGCAACCTGAGTGGATTTTACCTGTATTGACTAGTGAAAAGCTTGATGCTAACTGAACACCTTTTTGTGGTGCAGTTTCAGGTGAACCAAGCTGTTGCAGAGGATCTTTACAGGCTAGGATGCCAGTCATTAAAAAAGATACTTAAGACCTGGTCTTGATTTGGCTTTGTACCTTTATTGAATTTCTTTTTTTTTTTTTTTTTTTTTTTTTTTGCATTCAACAGGGAGGAGGTTCAGGAAAACTGTGTCCGCTGGAAAAAGAAATTCACCTTTGTGTGTAAAATGAGTGCCAACCCTGCCACAGGACTCCTGGACCCCTGCATCTGCCGAGTGTCTGTCCGTAAGGTGAGCATCCAGCTTTGCTTCTGGCAGGTAGTACCACCAGTAGTGTACTGGTTGCTGGCTGCTTTTTGGCAGCAAGAAAAATTGTGTGGACTGTGGTGGGAAGGAAAGATTGTTTGGGACAGGATATGCTGGAACAGAGCCCCTCTCTCTCCAAGAAGAGTCCTTGATGGAGGATGGGAGCGACCAAGGTGGTGGTAACCCTTGAGAGAGAGGCTTGTGAATGCTGAGAGCAGATTCCAGGACTGTGTAATGACTTTCCCCCTGTTTCCCCAGCAGATATAATAGCTGCTTTTCCTGTTTTGTTTTGTCTCCCAATATAGGAGCTGAAGGGCGGAAAAACCTACTCAAAGGTAAGAGCACAGAAAGGGCAAATGTAACAGAGTGATGATGGTCTTGTCTCCTGCTAGTGCTTTACACCCATTAGAAACCAGTGGCTGCTGAGTGGACCAATCTGGAGAGATGCTCATTAGTTCTTCGTTTAAGTCTGAGTTAAGATTTCCCAAATTTCCTAATTTCCCAAAAAACTTGACTTTCTGGGACAGAATCCAGATTGCACTGGATGTGGATTTGAGGTGGGGGTTGGAGAGATGATCTGCATGTCCTCAAACTTTAGGGAAGTTCTGAGTCAGATGTGAACTCTCTGGCTTCTGGCAGCATGTCTCTAATAAAGAAACAGAGTCCAATTCTGTTCTCCAGAGCACGGCTGCCAGCTATAGGGCAGGCATCTCACTGCCTGAGCAGTGCAGGCAGGAGCCTACAGCAGGAATCACTGCCTGCCAAAGCACAGGGGACACCGAGGCAAAAGCCAAACGGATCAGCAGGGATCTTTGTCTTGGTTTCTCTTCCTTGCATTTTCTTGCCTATGCTGTGGGACAGACAATGGGCCACCCCCTTCTCCTCCTTGTGCTGGATCAAGAGGCAATGTTGGCTTAGAAGCTGAGCTCATACAGTACCCGAAATCATGTTTGTTTAAAAATGAGTCACTGCTGTTGGCTTCTAATAAACAGATGCTTTGGTCACACACAGCCATGTTAGAATTCCTTCTCATCAATATCCTTTCTGAAGCCATGGAGGCAACTGGCTGTGAAGGCTGTGCTGCTAGCTCCTGTGTTCTGCTCTGCTGGGTGGGAGAAGGCAATGTGGCTGCCCACATCGTTCCTTTTTTGTTGCTAATTAGGGCATGGTCTCTAGGGCCATCAGTTTCTCTTTCACTAAATTAATACTGTGGGAAGGTTATTCATCCTGCAGAGCTGCATGTCCAGGGAGAGCAGCATAGCTGGAGGAAGAGACAGTAAATGCATCAGCCTTTGCCTCCTGCAATGTCCATCCTCAAGCTTTCCATAGGATTTGGGAAGGCAGAATTAAGGGAAGCCTGAAGGCACATTTCTATGGTGGAGTTAACCTGGAGACCTTATTCAGGTCATGTTCTAACCTACTTCCTTTTTGCTCAGTCTTCAGTTGTGTTTAGTGGCATTTAAAAGAGACTGACTTCCTCCAGCCCAGAACTGG
Organism: Buphagus erythrorhynchus; assembly: GCA_013400855.1. Classification (NCBI taxonomy): domain Eukaryota; kingdom Metazoa; phylum Chordata; class Aves; order Passeriformes; family Sturnidae; genus Buphagus; species Buphagus erythrorhynchus. Next base: position 1,109 of record VZTT01033514.1, on the reverse strand, counting down.
AGACCAAATCTCAAGTACTTGTCATCTCTTGGGCTGGTATTCTGCTTGGTCTCCTCTGAAAAAGACAGATGTGTTCTCTGTGAAGATGATCTGAAGCAGCTCAGAAATGAGATGTCACACCAGACAAGGGTGATTGCAGTCTTGCCCTGTGGACCAGGCTTGTTCCAAGCAGGTCCTCGTGACAGAGCTGATTTGGGCTTCCCTGATGTTTCTAGCAGAAGTCAGTGGTCCATGTCCATGCAGCTATTTTCCCATTTTACACCATGAGTCCCCACCTTTTTAAACTGTCCTAATTCAGCTGAGAACTTCTCCAGTCACACATCTCCATCCAGCAGACATAGAGGAAAATGAAACTTGTGAATGCCCTCTGTACCTGGTCCCCCACCAGCAGGGACTGAGGGTGATGGGGCTGTTTGTGCTCCAGGCAGAGTTTCCAGTGACTTGCACACCTTTGGGTTTGACGTGAATGTCACCTCGGTGTCAGGGGTGACAGAGCGGAAGGCGACAGGAAGGACTGATAAAGCAGAAACTCTTTTCCCTGAGCTGGAAGGAACACCATCAGCTGGCTAGAAAACTGAGGAAACTATTCTGAAAGGTTATATCTGAAAACATCCTCTTGTTAAGGGATCTTTCCTCTATATACTGGGAGTCTACTTCCTGAGAGAGCTTCTGACCTCAGCATACCATGTGGGTTGCTGGAGAGTTCTCCCACACTGTGCTCCAGTGTCGATCTCCTCTCAGAATTTTAGTGCTGTGGTGGAGGAAGAGGGATCTGGGTCTGGGCCACCCCTGTGCCATGCTGTTCTCCTGGTGTGGTGGTGCTGTGTCTTTGTCACAGTGATGGATTGCATCTCCCTCTGTGGCTTTCCCCTGTCCTGTTTATCTCTAAGAGATAAAAATTCACTGTTTTTTCTCTTATCAGTGAATAATTGGCAAACAGCATAGCCCTTGGCTAGATGAGACAGAGAAATTTCTGCAGCAAGAGCTGAAGAAACACTTGCATTAAAAGAATTCTTAAGAAGTGAGAAGATAGGGAGAAAGGTTATTTTTTTCCTTCTTTTTTTGTTGATAAAAGGTTCCTTCTCTATCCCACTCTTTTTTTTTTTTTT
>VZTT01033512.1:9666-22270 GCA_013400855.1 Buphagus erythrorhynchus | reverse complement strand
GGCCTAATGTTAATGTCCACTTTAATGTTTTGGTGACTTTAAGAGTTGGTTTTGCAACCAACAAAAGTCCCAGCTGACTGCTGGTGTAAATGGATCACATTTTTCCAGCTCTTTGACTTCCCCTCTATTTCCAGTGCACAGAACCATTCCATACTCTGTTCTTTTGGTGTTATCAAACTCAAACAGAAAGTTAAGGAGTGAGTCATACCAGGGCAATTCTCAGAAGAATGAGATCCTGCAAAGGTCAGCTTTTCTTGCTTGTCAATTGTTGACATTTAAGCATTTATTTCAGACGTTGCTGATAATGTTTTCTGAGATAGTGGGGAAGAATTGCTGTGGTGGTATGCAATTATGAGCATAATGAAATGCAAAAATGCAAATAAGGTGATACGTGCCAGTCCTTTCGAGTGTCTTTTGTCAGAATTGCAGGCACCATGAGACTTTGATAGATACCATGTCAGTACTCATTGCTAGAGCTGTGATATCTTTTAAAGAAGCATCTCTAACATGTTATCACTGGATGCTAATTAGGACTAACCTTTGAAGATGAAAAATGCAGAGGTCATATTCTGTAAACTCTAAAAACAGCATCGAACTAATTGTGTTGGTATCATTTTGCTGCACAAGACAGCCTTCCCCTTTTTTCTTCTGTATTTATACATCAGCTCTGTAATACCCACTTCAGTTATACTTAGCATCTCTTCTGCCCCAGGGATTTTTTTTTTCATGGGGCTGTATCCTGTTCATTAAAGCCTCTGCATTTTGGATAAACCATGAATATACATTCTTGCATATTTCTTAAAAAATTACCCATTATCCAAGGTCTTCATAACTCAGGGTAATATTAGATCAGGGAAGGAGCAGCTGGGCAGAGTGGACAGGATAAACTGCAAATACAGTGAGGCTGGAAATCAGAAGAGCAACTGTTGTAGTGCAGTGAGGAAGCAATAGGGCTAAAATGCTTTGGTAGTGTTAAGATGGAATGTGAGCTACTTTTAAATTGTTTTTAATGACAGAGCTGCCTGCAGTAACTGGGACATGACTTTGCTGAACCAGATGGTCGTGGGTTCCTATGAAGTGCTGGATTTTCACAGCCAGGTACCAAATCTGCCATACAGTTAAAATGGAAAGAAAAATCTCGTGTATTTAATACTTTTGACTAGAATGATTTTGGACCTGGAGCGTGCTGGTCTGATAATGATGGTTTTTCAAAGCAAATGCTTTAAATTCAGCATTTGAATCATTCTATTAAGTTTAGCATACATAATTGCACTTACTGTAATGACTCCATACAAAGGGAGGCACTTAAAAAGTTCACTGCTGCTTTGGGGCCACTATTTCAACCCACCACAGAATTAGGCTCAAGAGCCTGTGTGATTACTCCCCTTTGCAACATTGGGTACAGGTAATCTTTTCTTTCTTTGGTAGTTTAAGTGAGCATGATGTAAAAATAATTACTAAAACTTTGTATCAGGAGTTCTGCCTGTCAAAGAAGCAGGACTCAGGCATGTGGAACATTCAGATTTTGTGTGATTTCACCCAGCTGGCTTTACTGTTCCAAATTCAAACCACATTAAGATGTCAGACCCAGAGAAGGACTGCAGGAACATGTGAAATAAAAACAGAAGACAAAAGGAGGAAATACTTTCAAACAGTGGACTGGATTAATCAGCCCTTATACCAGTTAGCTCTTGTAATTCCCCTAGAATCAGGGATGAATCAGTTCCTGAAAAGATTTCTTCAAAAATTGTTTCTGTTGCCAAATGTTCCTGAGAAACTGAGAATAAAATTCCAAAGGCAAACACAGCTTTTCAACAGCCACTGAAAAAGGGGGCACATTGAACTTAATTGCATGGAATAGCTACAGCTGTCAATACTTTCTTCTTTTTTGCAGCATCTAATGTATTCAGATTTTAAGTTTTTAACATGGAAACCTTAAAAGAATTAGAATAATTTCTCTGTTTGTGGGTTGTTTTCCATACAATATATATCAGCTTTGATGTTATTTCACTGGGGAACTAGTTGTCAATCCCTGTGTGTAGTTTTTTTTCCCCAGAACTTTTAATGTGGTTTTCTTTTATGATGCTTTCTCAGATATAAAGCTACTCTACTTTGGCTACCAACTTAATCAGTCCTCATTATAATTATACTCAGCATATTATCAACTTTGTATTGCACTCAAAATTACTTGCCCCTGGGGAATGATGCCAAGAAGAATATGAAACAGATCTCAGGCAAAACTTGTCTCTCATGTTCCTTGCAGATTTAATTTTTCGAGGGCTATCTCTGACACTTGAAATAGAAGATGCTGCATTCTGAAAACTCCTTTCTTGCTCTGTCTTTTGTATTTGTCTGTGATAGGTTCCAGTTGTCAGCAAAGGCTCCCTTGTGCTATGATAATGAAAGTGATAATAATTTTTAGTGTTACCATAAGATTGTTTTGCCTCTGTCACAAAGGCTTGGCTATAATAGAAAATCTCTATTATACCTGGACTCACTAAATGAATTAAAGCAATTAGCATATACCTGCTGCTTTAGTCCTGCTCTCTGCAGCAAGTCAGTAAATTTAGCTTATGGGACTGGTAAACTAAAAAGGTATGAGGTAAAATCCTTGCTGATTTCAATGGAAAAAATTCATTCACTGCCCATGTTTTCAAAGCTTATTTGCAGTTGTCTAAATGAACAATGTGGAAACCAACTGCTTTTACTGCCATACCTTTGGTATCCCATTTTCCCATCAAATTATGACCATAACGTGGTAACTCAGGTAATTAAGATTTGTCCTGTATGAGGATCACTGCTCCAAGGTGGATACTGGACATCCTGGAATTGGATTGGTGTCTCATCTCTGTGCATTTCTAAATATACCAGTTCAGTTCTGCTGGCTGCAGAGACACAAAGTCCAGCCTGTGCCTCATTCTGCTAGTTTTGTTTCTCTTCCAGGAAAACACGAGCATCTGCCAGGACTGGGTTCAACATGGAGTGATTCAGTTTTGGAACTTGCTGCATTTATTTGTGACATTGCAGCAAGTACAATTAATGTTTAAGCTTAATTCAGGACCTGAGAACTAGATGAGTATTTCTGGTGGAGGCACATGCTGTAACCAAAACACAAAAACCCACGAGGGTGCATTGCCTGTCTTCTGTGGTCTAGCAGTCTGTCTGTACAGATTTCCTCACAGATATAAGGAGACTGCTTCTGACTGTTTTCCAGTGAAACAGACTCCAGCCTGATTTTAGATCTAATCCCCAGTTGGTCTGACATTTTTATGTGACATATACTTTGAAGAAAAATCTGCACAAGTTGCCAATGGTTTGTCTTCTTCAGAAAGAGTGGGAAACTGTGATTCTTTGTCCTTCATTACCACAGAAGCTTACAGGTGTTTTTCTGATGCTGCTGCTGTTTGGATAGGGTAGACATGAAATCCACAGTCTGCTATTCCAAAATTCAGTGCTCTAAATAAAAAGATAAACATCCCAAGTTTATACAGTTCAGTCTGAGTCAGAACAAGATAAAATGTGATTTAGCTTTCTCCCTGTTTGTGTTTTTTAAAGATGTGCTTATAATTCCCATCACTCAAAAGAGTTTGGAACTCTTTTTTTCAATTGAGGAAAAGCCCAGCATCACATGTACTTATAAAAATACTTAAAATCCTTTAAAATCATGTTATTTAATGTAGTCAAGGGAACCCACGCAAGAGAGGGGTGGCACACTACATTTCCCAGGTTCTCACATAGGTGGAAGCAGAGGGTACCACCCATTCCCAGACAGAAGTGCTCACACGGGGTGGGCTCTGTCTCTTGCTGCAAAGGCAGATGTGGCTCTGTGTGAAGGTAACTTTCTGTCAATTATAACACATCATTCTCAATCTCTGCTGTCTCCACTAACTGCTTTTCTTTTAATTAACACTTTTGCTGTTTTAACAGCCATAAAAGCATAACCTTTTTAAGATATCCCTTTCCTTGGTGCTCACTGCTCTGTGTTTTGCCCTAAGCTTCCAGTATATTCTGGGCTTTAGTAGGACAAAAGGAGAGTCCTGCTGGCTCTGCTGGTGCTGCCTGGTTGTAGCAGAGTTGTGAGCACCTGTGTGTGTGTGTGTACTGGCAGTGACCTGTGTTTCTGCTGCCAGATATTTCCACCCCTTGGTCCAGGCAGTTAGTGGATGCTGTAATTACAGAAAGCTGTTGCATCCCAATAAACGTTAGGCTGTGAGCTAATGAGGCTCAGCCCTCTCATGGAGGGAGAGACCCTTCTGTGCACTGTGAGCAGTGATACCCAGGGGTGCTGGCTGCTCCAGGGGTGTGCTAAACATCAGCTCTTTGAAGGCTTTGCTTCCTTCCTGGCTCCCCTGCCATGTAGTTGGGAGGAATGAGAACACGTTGCAGTCCACCCAGCTCAGACATGGCCTGTGACCCAACTAATGCTGCTGGCACTGCATGATTTCTTCCCCTGGATTCTCCAGTGTAAGCAGCCAATTTATGGTTCCTTCTTCCACTGAAGGGGGAAGCAGCTCTGTGTGGCCTTTATGCCCCACTCGTAAAAGTCTGGACTTAATTTGGCCCATGTGAATTAGGGCTGGGAAAACAAAAGGCAGGTGAGGTTTGCAACGCTGGGCTGACCGCATAAATCACATTTTTTTTTTTATTCCTTCTTTTTTATTTTTTTAATATGTTAATGTGATACTGTGAGCCTTAAATAAAAATCCTCATTAATGAAGGAAGATGAAGGCGGTTCCTGAGCTGTGTGCCACAGCCATGTGTGTGACACTCCTGTACTTTATTAGCCTGCTCTGCACCTCACCAGCACTCCCAGCCTGCCCAAGTGTTCCCTGGGATGGGAGGGTAATTAGTTCCCCATGCTGGCTGTGTCCTGGGCCTCTCCTGAGCAGAAGCTGACAGCCATGTGTAGCATTGTGACATGGAATACTGGTCATTAGGGACAGAGCTGAGATTACCTATCTTATTTCCTTCCTGACCTTAGGTCAGAGCTGAAGCAGAGTCCCTGAGGTGAAGGGATTTTGCTTTGTACCCAGCACTGCCATGCTAAGCAGCTCCCTCAGAGCTGGCACCTCAGGGAGATGGCAAATCTTAAATAAACATCATAACTAACATGGGTAATGGCAATGAGATGGGCCTCTCCCAATAGAAACACACTTAAGGTCTGAGTTACCAGGAGGGCAGTGAGAGACTCCACTGTGTGTTGAGTCACACAAATGTTTGACATTTCTTGCATTAATTGTAGCCTCAAATCCACATTCCTCATGGTGGGGGGAAAAACCCAACCCCAAACATGTGCCAAAGTTCAAAAATGCAGAATTTCTGGTGTAAAAAAGGCTATGACTGGGATGGATGTTTCCCCAGTGCAGGAAATCCCAGGGTGTGGCTGGGTTGGACAGGGCTCTGAGGACTCAAGTGAGATGACTCCTCTACACTTGGCTCCTCTTAGAACTTTTGGGGCCCAGGGAAGTTGTAACTCAACCATTATAAGTGATATACACTATCAGTTAGATCTTCCTAACAATCTGACTCCAATAGAAAAATTTCAAATTAAAGAATAACACATAAAGGAATACTTTTTTCCTTTTTTATTTTATTCATTGCTCTCCATTAGTGGATTTACACAGGTCTTATATTCCAAGTATGGCAGAAACACTTGCACAAATAAATATCAGCAGATGAATTATAGGATCACCTCTTAAAATTCCTGCAGCTATAATTAAAACCATGTTTGTTTTACTGAAATTTAGGTTTAGCAAATCTTTACATAATACAAGATTTTTATCTCTGTATCTGTGTAATTTATGTAATGCCAGATTTTTGTCTCTGTATCTATATAATTTATGTAATACAATGTACTCGATTAGCCAATGTTAGTTTAAATTCTTCATGGTATTCACTGATTTCATAGCAGTGACTATTTTGTCACAATTCAGGCTGTTATTTTACAGCTGGCTCCTACCACTGCTGGTAGGTAACTATGTGATATATAACTTGCAAGCAGTCCTGCTGTTTGTTACTGGCAATTAATTTCTCTGGTGCCTTTCTTCCATTCAGGCCAGGCCTTTATGTTCTAAATCCAGCTATTCTAATACTCCCCACTTCTGCTGTGTAGAAAAGACTCAGACTGACAGATTATCGCAGGGCAGTTAAGCATGTAATTGCTCAAATGAGTTAAAATCCCTTCAAATATCTGTCTTTGTACCTCATCACACCACTTCATGGACTCAAATATTTGACAATTGATGAAGATAAACTAAAAGGATCTTCATTAGCTACCAACCACCGTGACAAGCTTCTTTCAGCTAAAGGCTGGTGAAGTTTGGGACTTATTATCTACTTAAAAACTGCAGGAAAGCAGAAAAATACTTCAGTGTACTTTAGACTAGAGAAAACTAGAAGCTTACATGGTAGCTGGGGTCAAACAAAACTGTGGTTTGCTAATCTAGAGCTGTACTCGTTACAAATGTGCAGTAAAGTACCCATAGAATCTTACAGGATGAAAACATAAAGGAAATATTTCAGGCTTCTGAGAGCAGCAATCATCACAGCCTCCCAGCTGATGGTAAATACAGGGATCTTATTCATTGCAGTGCAAGTGTGCAGCAGAAATCCAGTTGTTAAACGATGCCCCCTTTTTTATTGCTTTGCAGTAGTGCCCGTGGGAATGAAAACTTTGAATTTTAGTGCAGCCACCTGGATTTCAGGTGCTGTGTCTGAGGATGCTGAACATCATTACACTAAACAGAAAACTCAGGGCAAGGGGCTGGGCAGGCTGTGAGCTCACAGGCAGAGTATTTGAAGATGCCCCAAGTCATCTTAAATTTTAGACACACTAGTTTTGTGATGGCTAGGGGTTTTAAAAATCAGCTGCTCTTCATGTTGAAGTGCACTGCTGGAGCAGTGCCAGTGCTATTGGGTGAAAATGTAGCTACACTGGAGTGAGATGGGGCTGGTGTGTCACTTAGCAGGGGAAAAATAATTGTGGCACCTATGCATAATTCTGAACCAAGTGGAAGAATCTTACCAAACATCAATTTTCTTCACATTCTTTCTTGAAAATCAGCAGTTTGGGGTGGGCTGCTGATGTTCCATGGAGTGGCTCCTCAGGGGTGTCCCGTGGGTTGCTCAGGGGCTGCCACCCCTCAGGGATGTGTGTGATACTGTGGGACCCTCCACAGGTGTCCTCTTCAGGGTCCCCCCTCAGGCACGTGTCCCTAGCCATGTCCCCTTGCCTTATCCCTCACCACTGCAACCACTGAAATCTGTCAGATGAGGATTTTCCCTGTTGTATTCTGTGACACTGAGGTACCAGAACTGCCCTAGGGTAAAAAGAAATAGAGTATTACAGTCACATTTATCTAGGTAGAGATTATTTCTTCTGTTTTGACTCTCTCTATCGCATTTATTGGGAATATAGGCTCTTATATAATTCATATATAACACATTATAGTGTGTGTGGAAGGGTCTTCTAGGGTTTATTTAATGTTTAAAATGGTTTCTGTGGTGAAAAGAGCAGGGACAGGACACCTCCAGTGCACCTCTGGCCCTATTGAAACAGGGAGCTCTGCCAGACTTCTGCTACTGCTAACTCATGGCCAAAGAAACTGAATCCCTCATCTGTGGTGGAACACTGACTTGTTGTGTTTTAACCTCCTATCCAAAATTAAAATACAGTACTGCACCTCTCAAGTATATTTCATAAAAAGTGTGATGCCTAAAAAGCTCTTTTTGATCCTTTCAAGTGTTGGACATTCTTTCATCATCTTATTCACCACATGTTTTTTCAAAATGAAACGAAACCAAGCCAACAATTTATCGATGTTTTTTTTTCCTAGATCCTGACCCACATCCTCAGTGACCAGTGTAAAACCCTCCACTTGTTTAAATTTCCTCACACAGAGATGAAGCTTGGAGTGTTTTGCAAAGGGTTCTGCTCGAGTCCCTCTGCACATAGTAAGTTGAACTTTAAGCTTGCTATTGAAGTTAATCACACTTTTTCTCATGAGTAAAAAATGTTTTTAACATGAAACAACAGTCCACTGAGGTTTGACAAACTATATTTTAATTGTAATTGATTTATACCAAAAGATAAAATGAGTTAATTAGGGCATGCTCTCAGAATTAGTGGCAAGGGAAATGCTCTGTAAAGCTGGCAGGTAGGGGGTAGGAGATGAGAGATTTTGAAAGGGAGTAGGACACTGGCATTTGTAACCTCCTAGTGCTGAATTGAGGAATGAAAATATGCTACCTCTGGCTTTTGCACAGACTGCATGTGTGGATTTTCTGCACTAGAGTCTAGATGGAGGTTGAGTGTAATCCAAAGAGATTTAACTGGATCTGTGTCACTGGCACTCCTTCGTATGATATGGAGAGTATTTTCTTTGTTCCATCAACAAAGTGCTTCATTGCCCGCAGAGTTTCTGCCTGGTGTGAAGGTAGGCTCTGGTTCTGTGAGGCTGCCAAGCTGAGCGTGATCCAATATGAGCAAGTTTTAGAAAAAACAGCCCCTTATTTTTTGGTTATGTTTCTGGTTGTACCAACAAGCTCCCTTTCAAGCTGTTGTAGGCAGGTGTCACTTTATGCTGTTGGCAGTGGTGTGCAGTGTGTCATGATTATGGCTGTAATTTGGTCATGGAAAGCTTAGCAGAAATCCAGTTGTCATGGTGGAGGCATTACAAGGGGTTATCTCATCATCAGAAATGTATCTTGTGCAGGCTTGTCATGGTGGAGACACGAGTGGTGAAAATCAGACTTGGCTTCTCTGGGCTCTTCAGGGGATATGCTGTGTGGGTAGGGCTGTGTCAGCAATCTGGGGTAAACCCCTTCTCCAATCTGAGCACAACAATCACTGCTGCTGTTGTGTGAAGTGGCATACAGGCATGTTGTACAAAACAAAGCTTTTTATCCGAAAAAAAGAACCCCTTTTGTTCCGTTTTCCATGGAGCGGTTTTCAAGGTGCGTTGAGGTTTAACAGTTCCAGCTGTTCTCCTGGTGTCAGAACATTAAAAGCATGGGAAGTTGTGTGATATTTAAGACAAATTTAATTCTATCCCTTGAAGAAATAAGCCTAGAAAGACTGCAATTTAGACTGTCAGTTCCTATGTGATATTATTTCTTCTGGGAGATATCTCCAGAAGATGCTGCACTTCTGATATCCCTGTATACAGACCACATGTGGAAGTCACAGGGAAGAACATTTTCCCCTCAGAGAACTCTTGAAAATAATTTATACACTTTTTTTAGCAGATATAGTGGCATAATCTGGTTTAATATTGCAAGGCAGAAATTTGATGTCAAGAACTAAGGAAGTATCACTTCAGGGATGATGGTCTAATTGACTCTCCCTATGAGACTCTGTCAAATCATGCCAACATAATGTTTGTCATTTTATTCTTGATTTAGGTAATCAGGGTCCTGCTATTGTAATATCTGAGATAAAATTATTATTTATGAAAGTTTGATCAGTATAGACTTTAAAATGTTATGGAAGTATTTCCATATGTGAAGAAATCACCATCCTTAGGAAAGGCTGAAAAGCCACAAATGTTAATTTTGCAAATGAATCTGGGCCATCTGCATATTCCTGTTGGTTGGGTTCAGTTGCCTTGAGACCCTACAGCATTAGGAGACCTGGGTGACTTGGTAAATTTATAGGAGACATCTTTCTTAAAATTACAGACTTTCTAATCACAAAGAGTTGGTTTGGAAAATACACAAGACAACAACAGAGAAGGGATTTTGGTGGAATTTAGTGCTGCCCTTTGCATTTCACCTTTGTCTCTCTCATCCATTTGTGGAGTCCTTTCCCCTGTTCCCATTCTCCTCCTGCATGACAGGTGAGGTTGGATGGGAGACAGTCAATACAGTTTCTCATGTATATTTCAAAGAACAGCAGTCAATTAACCTTGGGAGAGTTGGATGTTCTCTTGTCTATAACAATAGGCCGAGATGTTAAATGCAATCAGAGTATGGGGACAGAAGGGAAGAGCTTGGGTCTCACATGCAAATCAGTCATACTGAGATCCTCTTCCTGCTTTTAAAATCACATTTTAAAAATGTAATATCTTTACCAACTAATGTTCTGATTTGTAGTGCATTTTTTCCTGATGTGGCAGGGCATTATTATTGCTGTTTCAATAGCATCATGTTAAACTCGTCTTTTATGAGTATGAGGACAGACAGGGTCATTGATCTGAGTGTATCTAAACTAAACTTGATCAAAGATGCAACAAAGCAATTGTCAGTGGGGTGAGGAAATGGGCTGCATAATCATCCAAAGCCAAGCTCATTAATATTTCTACTGATATGGCCAAATTTTGAGTACTCAGGCTTCTTGCAAGAGCAGCTCAAAGAGCTTTGCAACTTAAAAATCTGGTAAAACCAGTGATACTTCAAAGGCAGGGAGAAGAGTCACCCTGAACTTCCCCTTTGCAATTTGGAAGTTTAGAATTATCTTTTGAGCTATTTACCCATAACATTGTCAAGGCAGAATTGTTCCTATTTATTTCTTTTTTGTTAGGATTGTAGCAGTCACATTTGAAAAAGGCTATAGATATAAAAGAGGATTACACTCTTAAGGGGAAAAAAAGTTGTTGTTAGGATCTGACTCATTCCTAAATCAAAGATGAGGAGAGTATTGGAGTGGGCTCTGTTGCATTTCAGGAAGAAATACAACATTCTCAGGTGAGAAGTCCTGTGTGCATATATGTCTGTGAAAGGCATTTTATATGCAGAAAGGATCACAGGGAAGTAGCAGAATGAAAATTACTTTTTCATATCTGTTAGAAAGAAACCCCTGTAGACATTGATATCCTTGCAAGGACTCATCTTCACCTTATATAAGGACTGCACTCATCTAGTTATTTTAAATTGGTTACAAAATACAATTATACATAAAGAAGCACAGTAAAGAGCTCTATCAAATGCAGTAGAGCAGTAAATACTGTTTTCAATTAAACACTAATCTAAAGGATATTATTTCACTGTCCAAGACCTCTCCAGATTTATTTTTTTTTTAAACAAACATGTTTTAATTACAGAATTCCATTTGCTGGCTCTGAAAGTTTGTCCTTTTAATGAAGAAGATACTTTAAAATTACTCTCTACAGTTACTAGCAGAAGGCCTCATCCTGAATTTCATTAAGCACTCAAAAATCCCTTTGAAGTTTTCTTTTTCAGTGGAAACATTATCAGGCTCAGAGTTGATATGCTACTAAAAAAGAGTGTGGGTCAGAATCTCATACTGTGCAAATCAGCACATCTCTGATTTAGATGAAATTACACTAATTTAATTCAAATGGGACTCTGAACAACTATTTTAGTGCCTAAAGATGTAGTATAAGATTGTTAAATGTTTCAAAAGCACAAACCCTGGGCTGTATTTTTCAGCACCTGAATTTTGGTTCAAACAAGATATTCACAAAATACTGACTTGGCTTCTGCCATTCTTGGAGCTGTTTCCCTCCTTTCCTCATGCTGTATCTAATTATACTGTATTTTTTAGAGTTGATTAAACAGTTATCCAATAATGAGATTCAACTGTAAACTACCTCAGGAAAAAAAATAGGTAATTAGAACTGTTCTCACCTCAGCGTGACAGCATGGACAAACAGCCCTTTTCTCCAGGTCACTGTGGGATGCTGCTGAACAGCACACGGCTGTGTGTGGATGCAGTTTTTTGCATGATATAAGTGCTGAGCTGCCTGGATTTGCCATGAAAAGCAGCATTTGTTTAATTTTTCACATGCCCAGAAGTATAGGATGGGGGGAAAAGTCAAAATATGGCTTAGAAAATTGTCTTACAGTTTTTAGATGGTCCAATCTTAAATTCTTGTGGTTGGCATTTTAACAGCAAGGAGTCCATGTACACACTGGCTTTGCCAATACTAAAAGAGTAATCAATAATCACTGAATTCAGTAGGAAGAGATTGAATCTTGGTTCCTCATAGTGGCAAAAGTTAATACTGACTCCCTAAAAAAATCTTTTTTTCTCCCTGGACTTATTCAGGAATAAAGGCTATTCAAGTAATCAGTTGCAGCAACACTAAAAAAGTCTTATCTATTTGTGGGTGTGGAAATCAGTATTTGTAAACTAATATCAATTCTCCAGACTCACCTGGATCCACCAACAAGGTGGATTCATTAGGGATTCATTATAGAGAGGAGGTAGAGTGGGAATGCAGTAGCTTGCCAGCAAAATGTTCCTCATACATATAAATAAATTGCTTTATTCATTTCTAAAAACGAGTCATGTTTGTCCTTGAAACAGTTGCCTCCTCTTGTCTATGTTCAAGGAACATTGTCCTAAGTAGTGTTGGGTTTTCCAAACACCTCTGGAATAGGTGTCCTAATTCCATTAGAGGTCAATAGGCTTTGTATGCCTAAACCCCTCAGAGTCCCCTGAAAATCCCACTTGTAGGACGTGGCATCATTGGTTTAAACAGTTCAAGGCCACTTGAAGGACCCTCCAGATTTCTTTGATCTTTTCCCAAGAAGCTCCCAGTGTTTTTGAAGGTACAACTGCCTCTTTAGGAGGCAGAAAGCTGCCCCACAGAGTGTTTTAACCATCCCAGCTGTTGTGAATAGAAATGTCTAAACCTATAAT
>VZTT01033511.1:112646-129258 GCA_013400855.1 Buphagus erythrorhynchus | reverse complement strand
ACGCATGCTGCTAAATCAACAATTGTGTGAGCCTTGTAGTGTCACTACATGTGTCATTTCCTGCACTCTCTGACTCTCCTGGTGTGTTCCAATGGTTCCAAGCAGTGTAGAATGGAATGACCTGGAGATGTTGTCATTTCCCAGGGCGGTACACAAAGAAAACCAAAAAGATGTTTGGGTTGGGGAGAAAAGTAAAAGAATTTCCTATTTGTAAATGGATTCTTTTAAAAATATAATTTTTAATAGAGAAGTGCTGGGTATATAAAATAGTGCTCTAGAGAGTTCTGGAGCTCTGCAGGATTTCTGGGAATTAATGTTGTTATAATGATGAAAGATTACTTAGAGCCTTCTGCATACAAGAAGGATGTGTCTTAATTTTCTTCCATAAACTTCAAGCTTAATACTGCACCCTGACAATCTTTTACATTTCTCTTTCTTTCAGAATCTCAGATGGAGGGATTTAGCAGCATGCATTGGAAATTGCTTTCTAAACTAAAGTTCTGCAAGACTTGGTTCTCTTCTCACACTTCTGTAGATCAAGTGCAACCCATGGCAGAATCCTTCACAGTGAGTGACATCGGTTTCTCATAGTTATTCTTTGGTCATAGTTCTGTATTTCCAGTCCATAAGATGATGGAGGGAAATGTGGTGTTTGAAGAGAAAATCTCCTTCCTGCTGCTGTGTTCTTCTGTGGGACATTGCCATCTTTCAAGCGTCCTAGATTCTTCTGGTCAACCCTTTGAGCTCACAGTTGGCTTAAATTTATCTCCTTTGGCTCAAATGTGTCTGTGTAATCTACAGCCCTTGCTGCAGTTGTTAACATCTGGCAGAAAGACAGAGTTGAATGATGGGGGAAAAGTCTGACCACTCCAGCAGGTTTTATCAGGCCCTGTCTCTCAATGCCATAGGTGATGGTTTTGTCTAAACTTTGACTTAGACTTTATGAAAGTCGTAAGATGGGGGAAAAGACTTTCATAGATCTCTGAAGGGATGCTTACTGTATTTCCACCCTGGATGTACTAGGTGTCTACACAAACTGATTATTATCTCTGCCATTTCACAGCCCAGGCTTAATCAGGGCAGGACAGACTAACAGTAAATGGATGATACTGGCTGTGAGTTGAGTTCCTGGAGGAAATGGCTCAGGCCATGGTGGTCAGTGGGGCCAGACATTTAAAAAAAACTGCTTTGTGTAGGCATTTGTAGGCTCAAGCAGTGTGAGGACAGCAGAGGTGGCTGTCCTCAGCCTTAACTGGAAACTGTATCTGTTCCCTAATGGTGGCAAGCAGTGAATTCACAGCCGGTCTGTAATAACCCTTAACTAACACTCTGAAGGTAATAACTGGAGTCTTTTCTCCCCCCTCCCTTCCCCTCCTCCCCAGCTGTCCAACGTGGTTATTTACACCTGTAAAGAGTGAGTAAGAAAGTAGGTATAAAATGCTGTCATTCAGGTTTGGCAGTGTTTAACAACCTTGTAAATGAGTGTTCAAATCTTCAGGTGGATGATTGAGTACTCTTTCAAAAATTTTCTTTTTAATCCTCACTTTTTAATGTTCTTTTTCCATCCTGAATAGAGTAACCTAGAGTGATCGTGCACAGTGATGCTTCAGTGGGGAATTTTTTACGATGGGTTAATTTAAAAATGATTTAGGAAATCTCATGATTTCATCAGCCACTCCACAAGAACACTGTGAAGCAAAGTAGTGTGCACAGATACTCTTTTGAGAATAGGACAGATGAGTTGAACTCTATTTTCATTAGGAAAATGGACTCCTCTTTATATCTGAAAAAGTATTAAATATTGTCAATTCTAATGCTCTCGTGAAACCCTTCAGCACTCAGTCTTGCCAGGGTTATCACTGGGATTTTGATCAGAGTAAGGATTTTAGGACTGCACTGATACATGTTCATGAACCTCTTTCTTATCAGTTTGCTGTTTGCTATTTTCTTGAGTGTTTGGCCTAATTTAAAATTTGAAAAATTCTGTAAAGTTGGAAGAAAATTGAGATAGCTGCCTGTATTAGTGGTTTAAAAGTTCCAGTAATTTTTTGCATTTTTATGGTGTGCTTTCGTTCTGCTCGTAAGAAGAACGTTTTCTGAGTGAGGGTTAAATGCATTCTTGACACTTGATTCCCTCCCCTGCCTGCTGACTCACCATTTCATTGGCACACAGCCATGGTACAGTTGTGGAGTGTGTTTACCAAGTACTTGAATCACAAATGGAGAGCTGTTGGATTTTCTCATACTTGAAATGGTTGGGAAAAGTTTTAGCCTTTCAAATCAGCCACATTGCAGACTGTTAATTTAAAGCTCAGTTTTAATCTTGGAATATATTTTCAGATGAAAAGCATTTATTTAAAAAGCATCATTTAGAAGGAGACAGTGTCTTTGTGTTCTAACTAGTTACAGCCATATATGGAAGATGAGTCCTACCAGGTCTAACGTGCTTTGGGATATTCCTTTCTAACTGGCATCACATTAGCATCCAGGGAAATAAGTCTGCTTCATCCTGCTACATGTAAATACATGAAGAATAAAATGTGCTGTTTTTCTGGTCTGATGAAGGCAGGTGCTGGAGGTGGGGTGGGTATCAGCACCATGTCTGGGGCTTTTGTCAGATGCCCTGGCCATGAGCATAAGGAGCTTGTGGGTTGCTTTACAGTTAATAAATTACATGGCTTCAGACCTCATTCCAGGAGCAGCCCTATGCAAAGGAGTGGTAAGAGGTCATTACATGAAAACTCAGGGCTGGACCACTGATCTCAAGTAAAGCTTGCTCTCAGAAATAAAGGGAAATTCTGGAGCCCACAGTCCAAGCAGAGGGATGCTGCTGCCAGCCATCAAAGCTATGCTCATCTGACCTTTGGAGCAGGAGCATCCCTCAGCAGTGCAGCCATCGGGAGTTTGGAGCTGTTGCTCATTTTGAGTCTAACAGGCAAAAGGTAGACTTGAAGGGAATTGTTTGTCAGAGTCTGAACCCCTGACAAAGTTGCTGCAGCTGCATTCAAAATAAACAAGTGAGAGGCTAAAATAATGTAGATTTTGAATAATTAGTCATGGGAAGAGTTTTATGTGAATTCCTGTATTCATTTAATGAATGTGAATACCCCAGAGCCTGGTGGGCAATATGTGGAGTAACCAGGAATCTGGAAGGACAGGAGTAGGAAATTGCTGATCTTTTTGGAGTAATAGATAGTGTAGTACTTATTTACAGACACATCAGAAACGTATTTCTGGATGACTGTGAATAACTTATTTCTAGATGATAGTAATTAACTCAGTTCTAAGGAGTCAAGATTGCTGCTTAGTGTTTAAATAATTTTTCATTCTAGAAACTCCAATGTTAGATGAAGCTTTTTATTTCATCTTAGGAAGCAGCAACAGTTCAACAGCCTGTTTCAACCATGACTCCTGGTTGCAAAGAGCATTTTCACTTTTCTCTTTACAGTCGTTCACCAATATATTTCTGTCTGTGACCAATGTATAATATCAGTTTCACAGATGTGTTACACAGTCATCCAGAATTCAAGCTGATAAATGTGACTGAAGAGTTGAGGAAGGCTAAAACACAGCAGGGCATGCCTACTGACAGGAGTCAGCAATAACATCGAAAAGGTTGAAATCTATACAAAGTTTCATAGACACTGCTGTTAAATTTTGAAGTAATGGAATCCTTCCTCCAAAGCTAATTACGTGTTTCTCATCAGAGCACCTTATCTTTTGAAGATATGGCTGCAAGATATTCCTGTACTATTAGTGTCAAGGAGTTTGCTGTGGTATCTGTCAGCCATTGGGGTTTCTTTAGAAGCAAGTGAAGTCAGGAGGAGGATCTCCATTGATGCTGGTGGTTCTTGACTTGGATCAGTGGGGTTTGTTCAAGTGACACCAGTGTCATGAAGTGATAAGGAAAGGTAATACAGTCCAACATAGAATTTTTAAAGTTACTAAATACAAAATGTTTCATTTTCTCAAAATGAAAATTGTCTTCTTTCTCCCATAGTACTTATAACTGTTCCAGATGAAAATTACTGAGTCACACCAGACAGACTTAATAATTGGAATTTAACAAAGTTTCTAGCAGTTCTATTTTTATTATATATCTGTAATGAGCAAATTTGTAAAACCAAGGAAAGAGTATAAATTAAAGCAAAGTGGTGCTAACAAAGTTCAAGTAGTTTGAATTCCAGAGGGGATTGTTAGTCTGGATTTCTTAGTAATCTGAAACTCTCCATGCTATGACTGGAGATTGATTTTGAGGTTAAGTCAGAGTTGTGAAGAGATGCATTATGTTTGATTAAATTTTACTCCTGAGGGGGGTTTCATGACAAATAAGACACCGAAGGAGAGGTGAATTCCTGAAGGTAATATGTCCAGCATCAAACCTGATTTTTTCCTTTGCAACCAAACTGTCCCCATGTCCACCTTCTGACAATTGTTTTGCTTTGAACTCCCTCAGTGTTTAAAATTTTCTTTTTTTTTTACATGCTTTCATTTGCTTTCAGAACCTCTCCTTGTTCTTGCCATATGCAATATTGTTTGTTATTCAAAATGAGAGATGGCACATCTTATTGTCTGCAGAGCTTTTACCTGTTTTTATACCTTAATTGGGATTATTACCTTTCTGTTCTTTTATACATGCAATTACTTCTTTGTATCTACTTAACAGGTTGCTCTTCCATGTAATTTGTGTATTAATTTGCTGCAACAAGGACTGACATTTGAAAAAGCTTGAACCTCCTCCCAAATTTTTTAATGAAGTTTTTAATTGTAAAGAATTTTTGCTTTCTTTTAAAAATGCATTATTTAAAATGAAATTCACATGTTACCAATTTGTGTCAAAACTAAACCAAACTCATGAATAAAACTGTTAGACAGGAAAGGTGTCACACCCTGTTCATCATGTGCATGTTGCTCACAGTCCATTGGATGCTACAGTAAGTTAATTCCTGACAAGAGTCACCGTTTTAAATAATTGGATTTGTTGATAGTGAAGCAAGACTAAATTGCTCAATCCTCTGCTCCAAATAGCTGACCATGGTTTTTACTAACAGTGTCTGTCAGTTTAAAGCCAACCAATATAATTGCTAGCATATAATTGTTTCCTTTGAGTGAACTGTAAGTATTTTTTCAGACCTTGTTGTATTGCTGGGTTGGATAACCCTGGGTCTCTGTAAAAACATCCTTCCTTTCCTGCCCCAGGCAGAAGTAATTTACAGTTACTCTTCTAATCACAGGAGATACATGATTGGAAATAGCATTTGCTATGGGCAAAGAATCCCATGGTACACAAGAGCCCCTGGCAAGAATGTTGTCTGGAGCTGGGGGGCCTAGAGGCTGATCCACCTTCTCCTGCACCAGGCTGGGGCTGGGCTGAATCTTGGCCCTCCTGGCAAACACCACTTCAGATTCCCTCATGTGGAGCCAAAATCCTGCCTGGAGCAGCTGGTTCAGGAATGCTTTAGGTGATGTGTGCATATCAAATAGTGGAAGTAATAATGGTGTCCTAGAAGTGCTTTTGTGAGACAGTTCTTGGTGGTTTTCTTGGACTTGATCAAAAAATGGCAATTGAAATGGATCATAATTGATTTCAGAGAGTTCTTAATGCAGTGTCTCTTAGTGGGGCGGGCTTTGCCATTTGAAAAAAAATCATTTTCTTTTGAAAAGCCCGCTGTGTTCCTGGTCTCTTTGGAAAGGCAGGAGCCCATGAATAGTATTATCATATATAATGGCTACCACTTATGTTCATTCTGATTATGTAAAACTGACAATCACTGCATAGAAATGAAGTTTCAATGTTTTTATTCAAAGCAGCTTCTCACAATGTATAAATACTGCATATTAACACACATGAAAAATACAACTTCTAAGGCACCCAGAAATGTGTCCATACACTAGTTACAGGACCATCAACAAATAAATTGTGTACAATTTGATCTAGACAGTCAATATTTGATATATCAGAAGATACAAGTCCCTCAGTACTGTACCAGTTTCAGAAAATATTTACAACACTGTGATATAGGGGTGCCTGTACCCTTATAATATTATAATATGTACTCATCATTACAAATATTAGAAACTGTTTTAGTCTGTTCCATGGCATTCTGACAAAATAACTTAAGGGCCTAATTTGCAAAGTTCTACAATTAATTATTTGTGCAAGTTCTGAAAATAAATTTACATTGACATAACTTGTGAATTTTTGGTTCTTTGCTTCATCTCAGAGGTTTGGTAATAAGCCTTACCAATAGACATGCCATCCCAGCTGAACATCACTCCTTTCCCAATAGCTCAGTGGATACATCTTTCCCCCTTACACCTGACAAGGATGAGGATGCAGAGTTTGAAGCAGAAAGAGACTGTTTGATCTTCGGTACAAATGTCAAACTAGTTCACTGGCAAAGGAACTAATGCTTTGTTAGAATAATGCAATTCTTTGGTCCTTTGTTTTTTATGGAAGGCATAACATTTTTATTCACTAAAAATCGAAATCCTGTCCGTGAGCAAGCAAGCTAGTGAGTGACTTTCAGTGTAGTATTTAAAATAGCAGTAAAGAGATTTAATATGGCTTAAAACATACGGTTAATTGGGCAGACACAGATAACACATCGAGGATAGTGAGTACCCAAATGTACTATGATAAGATTGTCTATAAGTCTCTTATGTAAACTTCTTTAGTGTCTCCTAAAGAGTGCTGGCTTTAGCCAGATTTGACTTTTATAGACCCAGCCACACAAAGCCTGAGATTAAACTACCATGGTTGGGAGCACAAATGCACAGTTTATATATAACAAAGCCCATGCTGACAAGTCTACCTATGTTGTTCAAAAGAAACAACCCGTATTACCCTTTTCACAAGAAAAACTTAAGGCCCTGTACTCTGATTTGCTAACTTTCTTACAGCAATTATTTGGGGAAGTCCTTAGTGCTACATAAGCAATTATGCAGCTTTAAAGATTTCTTGTATACCTAATGGTAAGGCTTATTCACAAATGCAATACATTTATAAATTATATTTAAAACTGTAAAGGCTGGCAAAATAATTAAAAAACCCAAAACCAAAAATAAAACAAACCCCAACCAAAATTGTCTGTTCATCCCTAACATTAAAAGAGCATTTTATTCTAATGAAAAACTATTGGCACAAAACCATTATATTATAGATTAAAAGAACAATTCATAGTAGTGAAAAAGATTGCCTAAAACGCATACCCTAACCTACCACAGAAATATAAAAGTTTATATCTTGAAAATATATACTGTATTAAAGTTTGTAAGCTTATTTATTTAAACAGAAATGTACTGAAATAGTAAACTAAGCAACACTTATCTACAGCAAAAATATACATGCAGGACAACACAAAATAAATTGCTTACCTTTAATATCTACAAATGCAAAACTGTAGATTTTTAAAGATTGTACAAAACAATTTACACAAGAATAAAATAACATACTTAAACAACAAATTGCATTTTAAATCTTAAATACTGTGAATATTAGTAAAGGTACCCAGACTAATATGTACAGTACATCTAGATATCTGAATAC
The DNA here is from genome assembly GCA_013400855.1 of Buphagus erythrorhynchus. Lineage (NCBI taxonomy): Eukaryota > Metazoa > Chordata > Aves > Passeriformes > Sturnidae > Buphagus > Buphagus erythrorhynchus. Next base: position 121,709 of record VZTT01033511.1, on the reverse strand, counting down.
CTAGTAGGATAGAAACACAAGAGAAAATTCAGATTCTGATATTTAAATACTGGAAAAGAAGCTTTCAACATTGTTATTACTCTTTTTTGAAGGGAAAATAGATTCCATGAAAACTAGATTGTAACTGTATAGATATGAATAATTAAAAATGTTAACTATGGTTAATGCTTGCTTTAATGGAAAAATAATTATAGAAAATGTATTTTAACCATTCCTTTGTCATAAAAAATGCTAAGATACAGATATCTGAAAATTCAGATGAAATGGTGCAGTTTTAAAGATCCAACAACATAAGATTCTTCTCTGTTTGCAAATCTCCTTTGGAACACATTCCTTCACATTGCTGAGCAATCTTGCTATATTTATCTACAAAAACTAAGCATAGTATTGAAATAAACTTCCTAATATCTTATTAACACATGACTAGGAGTTATGGCTCTCTGGATGGGAATAAAGGAAACAAAGGAAATTGAGGAACCGTGGTACTTTCCATTGCTTTTTTTTCCTTTTTCTGAAGGTATATGCTGGAGGCCTGATTGTGCAAACTCGTGTGTGTGTGTGTGAGTGGTTTTCACTTGAGTGATCCCTCTTTTTCCAGGTGACTCCGTGTGCACCTGCCCCGCAGGGGCCCGGGGCCTCGATCCAGCACGCCCTGTGGCACTGCTGGCAGGTTGTGACAAAAGCAAGGGTTGGTGTAAAACAAGTGCATCCATCGCTTCAAATAGTTATTGAGAGTTCTCTTGCAGTTGTTTTAAAGTAAGCTAATGATTTCAGTAAGTTGCTTTTAAAAAACATTTTAAACAGGCTAATTGGAAGCCAGATTCTGTCCTCTTAATGAATTTCCATGAGAACTTCTGCATTTAGAGTAATAATTTCCTTAAAATTCAGTGGTACAATTAGGGCATGAAAACAGCACTTCTAATTATTTGTGGAAAAAGAAATGTTACATTAGTATCTTGAAGGCTACTGTTTACTGTAATCACCTGTTTGTTAACTTTACAAAGGCTTTGTTGAAACTCTTTATGGAAATGCTAAGAGGGAGAAAGCTGAGCAGCCTCATTTGCAGAGGTTTAAATCATAATAAGTCACTGAGCTCAAGGATGGAGAGCAAGTGCACAAATTACAAAGCAAACAAATGTGCAAAGCTTCTGCTTCAAGAGGTTTCAATTTGGGCGTATTATAATGGCAGGTGAAGTCTCAGAGCATGCTCCTGTCCTTTCCACATGAACTGCCCATAGCAAGAAAGAACTGAGAGAGATCCAGTGTTCAGAAGTCAGTCAGTGTCACTGAACAGTGCTAGGATCACATTCAAAAAGAGCAGATTGGATTTTCCTTGTTTATTGTGGACTGCTTTTATGGATAGCCGTAAGTTCTTGTAACAGGTGGTGGGGTGGCCAGATGTGGAGAGCTGGGAAAAGCAAAACTAAACCTCTGCCTCCACTGAGTTCAATGCCTAGCACCTTGTATAAACTGCTGGCCCACACCCAAAGGCCTCCAGAGCAGAAATTATCTCACACCTGAGGAATCAGGCAACTAGACTAAGGCTCATAAGGATTTGCTTTTAGACTTCAGACCAAAAGGGGTGTTTAAACCTGAAAAACAGTACGATGCCACAGAACGGCACCACTCACCCTGTTACTGGTATCTGGCTAACAGGAATATAGTAAACTGAAATAAAGCATCTGGTTGGCGAGCCCTTCAGTGCTCCTCAAGAAGGCAGAAAGTGAAGAGAGACTTAAGGGGGACTCACTGTGTCAGAACCCACTTTTTTTCTCTTAACCCTGGCAAATGAATCTGTTTTCATACATTTTTTTGTACAATTTTACACATAGAGGAGCATGCACGTGGCTGTTTCATTTACTGCCCACAACATTCTGTGGGTTTTCTATATATTCTTTATTTTTCTACTCAGTTTGCTGCTAAAAATGTGTTTGCATTCTCATGTGATGCCTTTAATTCAGTCAAAAGGGAAATATGAAAATAAGATCTGTGATCAATAAACAGCTGAATATGAACACAAAATAAATAAGTTAAATAAATTTAACAAAGAAAAAAATTCTAGTATTTTTTGTAAACTAACTTTACATATTATACATATAAATTATCAGATTTTTCCATTAAACTGTTAGAACTTAGAAAAAAAATAACATATTTCTAATGTATGGTTTTTGGGTCTACAGAAGGTTGTTCTGACCCAGATTTTAGACTGAGCCCTCTGTGTCAGCCCAGATGTGCTGCAACAGCAAGAATAAGTTAAGAAGGACAGACAAAATAAACCCTTACAGGTGGGTGAGCCTTGCTGGGCCTCAGTGGTGCTTCTCAGCACATGGAATGTAGAGCTGGATGTGGATGAGCAATGTGAAAGATGCAGCCTCTGCACAGGTCACGTGCACTGAACGCCTGCCCACGTCTTGGTTACACAAAATCAAACCGGCTACAAGCAGCTGTGCAGCTCACACAGCCACAGGCATTGGGATCACTGTCACAAATTCCTCACTGATGCATTGCCTCTGCTTCTCAAACATGGTCATGTCTGACTGGTCACAACTGGAGCAATTTCTCTTTGAGTTAGGCCAAGATATCAGACTTCATAAATTTTGTCTTGCAAGTAGCTGAATAATGAATCCAGTCCTTTGGAAGAACTCCACAGCTGTTTTAACATCTGACACTCTTTCTCGTTCACATCTTCAAGTCCGGATTTCAGGAAGCTCCGCATGAGACATTTAGACTCTTCCAATACCTAAAGCCAAAATACGACTCAGTATTTTATTTTGGATCTGAAAAAATTACTATGGATAATGGCATGACCAGCATTTTTAGACTACTGATTCTGTTTTACAATCCAAATAAGTCCTTTGGGCACAGAAATTACATCTGATTTATAGCCACAACTCCACTTGCTGATAGTCAGCATCTTTAAGAATTTAGGTTGATGGGTTAGTGCCAAGTTTTGAAAAGAATGAGGGATTCCAAGGTACCTTCGTTTATTGAAGGTCTGCCATGAAGCACAAGAAGGAGCTGAACTCCCTCACATTGAAATGAAAATGTGTGAGGGATAATATACTGGCTTCTTTTTCTGGAAGGAGGCCTTTAAGTTTAGACATGTAGGAAACCCAAATGTGGATGTCCATTATCTTTAGCAATTTTCCCACATGTACTATTTCCTTATCAATACATAAAATTACTAGGAAAGGGCCTTTACTGCAAATCCCTTTTTAAGCCTAGTTGCTTACATTTTTATAAAAGTGAAATATTTTGTAAAAGAATGGTGCTAAGCAAAACAAGCATCCTCTGACTGTGTTCTGGAGTTGGATTTACTTGGCAGATAAAAGAAATCACCTGAGATCTTTGCAATAGAAAGCCCAACCTCAAGCTCTTAGTATTTGTTCCAAGTTCTGAAAGGCACAAACTGCAGGTCCATGGTTGCTCCCGTAGTTCAGTTCCTTTTTCCTGGACCCATTTTTTAGTACATTGAGATAGATTCCTTTAAAATTAGTTTTTAAATATACACCACCAGTATGTATCTCACAAGGAACTCAACTGGTCAAACAAACCAAATAATAATTCCTGCATTACTGATTTTCTGAGGACAGGAGATTTAATGTAACTAACACAGTGTTTTGTGGGAAGGGAGGTGCATTCCCTTCACTCAGCCTTGTCAACACCTCCATGTTAAGCCCAGTTCCTGCGTGTTGTGGGTTTCAACACTGCTATTGCAAAGTAGTATTTGTCTTTAACTCAAGTAAATGGTGCTAATAGCAAATCAAGGGGGCTGTGTATTTTTTGTGGTCTGTGAAAAAGTCTTTGACAGTTTATCTTTGTCCACAAGTCAGCACCGGTCTTCCTAAGGGGTTTGAGAAAATTTTAGTGGTAGCCAATAGCAGTGAGGGAAGGAAGAATTCATAGTAAAGCCCAGAGGTTTTCCCAACTCAAATAATGCACATTATATCACCATCATCAAATAAAATTCTGCTACATTTCCAGAGAGTTTAATTCTCAATGTCTACTGTGAGATCTAATCTACACTTTGTTTAATTAAAAATCTCTTGTGTCTCTACCTCCTTTTACAGCAGATCTTTTAAATGAAACTGAGGGATGCTGAGACAGTTTCAGGCATAGGAAATATAGTGCGAAACTATAACAATTTTCACTTTAATTACTGCAGTTTTATTGCACCCGGTATCACTTTCTTAACTGCATGTTTTTTAAATAAGGATATGCCCAGAATAGGACTGTATCTGCCTGGAGGGAAAAACCCCTAGGAAGTAAAGACAGGGAAGGATTTTCTTTCAACTTTTGTGTACACAAAAGGAAAGTTATAATACACTGTGACCAGACTGTGTTCAAATCCCTCTTGTCTGGATCTCACCCCTCTCACAGCAGAGCTTAGCTGGCACTATCCTACCCTTCTGGGGTGTTGTGTAGAACATTCTGTAGCACCAGAACTGTGCAGGTGCAGCAAGGAGGCAGATTCAGCTGAAACATGGCAGACCAGGACAAAGTGAAAAGCAAATCAAATTTCTTACAGAGGTTTCCCAGTACAGTTGTAGAGTTTCAGGCTGTTACACCTTCATGAAGGAAACCTGTGCTAAAATCCCCTTTCAAACAAATAAATGCAAATACGGTGAAAGGAAATATCACCCCCTCCCTCCCCCCCGCCAAATCCCTGGAAAATGAGAAACTCCATGAGCTCACTGATCCCTATCCAGGATTTCTGATGTCAGCCTTTCTTTCACAGGTATGCTTGTGGAAACTGAGGTCCCACATGTGATGAGCCTTGGGAGCACACCCTACCTCTGTGAAATGTCATTTAATGAGGGAGTTTGATTTCTTACCACTGCACTGCAGGATGCCATTTCTTTCACTCGTAGCATCACTTCTTGGCTAAATGTTGTTGGCCAAAATACTTGTGACACCAGTCCTCTGCTGCAGGCTTCCTGTGCTGTCAGCTTTCTCCCACAGAACAACATTTCATTTGCCTGTGAAACCAAAAGATTCTGGTAATCTTGGGTTAGAATTCTCTTAAAATTTTTCTCATACTTGCCTGCTATTTTTACGATTAAATTACAAATGTTCTTCTGTATCTTTCCATACTGCAAAATACTTTAAAAGGAGTTTCAGTAGCTATTTAAGGATTGTGCAGGTGGCCAGAGCACAGCATGGGTTTAATTTAAGAGAAATGTGCTGGCATGCATGGTGAATCTGTATTGCTGATCTTACAAGAGTAACTGTCAGTGATACTGTGTTGAGAGTCATGGAACTCAGGAGGAAGTATTTGTGGGGCAAATTCTGATTTATTATGCTGGTAAAAACAAAGCAGTCTTACTGGAATCATTGTGGATTATCTTTAAAGAGAGCTGTATCTGGCTGTATTACTGCCCACTCCTGACATAATTCAGACAACTACTATGCAAGATTATTCTGCTAATGTATTTCTTCACTTTTCTACCATGATGTTGACAATCTTTGCTTTTTCAATCTTTCTTATGTACAGAAGATGTTGTATATTGAATTCTGAGGTTATTTTGTGATAAGAAGATCATAGTGATTAGATGAACTTTTCACAGACTTCATTTCCATTAAAGACAATTAAGAAAAGTGTTTACTTTTTAAAGAGAGAAAAAAGATCAGGAATTTTTGAAAGTTTCTTCAGCAATTTGAGGTGGAAAACCTTACCAGTGCAACACCCAGAATTTGTGGGAATGTGTATGATGAGCAGCCAGCTGGAGTGAGTCGGATTGTTGCATATGGTGTCTGAAACCAAGCCTTCTCACTTGCCCAAACGATATCACAGAGTGGTAAAATAGAAGCTCCTAACCCCAGAGCAGGGCCGTTGATAGCAACCACAATTGGCTTCTTAAATTGAATAAAAGCTTTTACAAAATCCCTAAAATAAAAAAAATAAAAGAAATATCTTGAATACAGAAGTAACACATAAATACCCAAGTTTAAAGTATTTAATATGAAAACAAATTAGAACCAGAGAAGAATACAACAAATGCCCCATTTTATGAGGTCAGAACTGCAAGATACTTTCTAGTTTGCACATGGAAAGGTTTGCTTATTTTTAGTTATTCAATATTTCTGAGTACATGGGCTATTGCATAGTTTTGTGTATATTGTATATGGCCTGATTAAGTGAATTGCACTCAGTGTTGTACTTTTTGCAGAAAGGTTTGGTTGGGTTTAGTTTTACTTCTGGACCAGTAACTCCTGAGTTTGTACACACAGTACTTCTTGGTTTGCTCCACAATGGCTGGGATGGACCTGGTTTGGCTGCTGCTGAAGTATTATAGTCTGAATATTTTTTTTAAAAGTTCTCTTAAGATCCTCTGTCAAAGGTTACTGCAAGTCCCATCAGTGGATTGGGAGATTGTCAATTTTTATGGCACACTAGCAGAAAGAACAAGACATGCAAAGGAGAGTCAGAGAGAGAAATGTTTGAACAGTGAGTGATCTTCAGTTGGGTCTTCATTGCAAAAGTCTTCAGCAAAGCCATTACAAAGCAGATGCCTTTGCCTGACTACCCCAGTGATGTGATGAGAAATAACAGGCAAGTTAAATGTCATTGGATTCATCTGGATGAACAAACTAGAATATGTTAAATTCTGTGCAATGAGGAGATCTTTTAAGTAAGTTACCTACCAGCAACTGTGGAAAGATATCTGTTGAATGGAACAGTCTTTATACCAATTAGGAAAAAGCAAGAATGTAATTGTGAACAAATTATGGGCTCCAGCAGCTCAGTGCACAGCAGGTATATGGAGGCAAACGAGATGCTCAGTTACTTTAGAAAAAATACATGGATAAATCAAATCCCAAGCAAAAGAGAAATTCTGTCCCTGCACTGGGTATTTATTAGATCCAGAGTACAGATTTGCTGACAGATTTTAGGAAAGAACATTTTGTCAAATGTATCCTTTGATAAGTTGCTGCTCTCCCACTGAGGTCAAAAGGATCCAGACCTCTGTACCTGAGCACAGGTGGGCCTGGCAGGTTAGAGAGCCCATGTAGCAACTGGGCTGAAGTGCAGGGGCACTGGCTGTATTTTAAATGAGGACAAAGAGTCTGAGATGACCCAGCACTATATTTTCAATTAATACATTCTTGTTTTCAAGTTCTCTAGTAAGGAGTTAATTTTCGACCATGGGAAAATAGAGAATTGATGCAGCTCTGTTCCCAGCAGTAAACCTTTAAATTTCATAAAATTTAAATTTAATAAAGTAAATCTTTAAGTGGAGTGGAAGAATTGGGAGATGATGAGGGGAACACTGTCAAGATAAAGAGAGTGAAATAAGGAATCTTGTTTTTGTCTGTTCAAGACCATTTCTGTCTTGAAGAAAGAAGAGAGCAGGATTAAGGAGTGTTGTGATTTGTTTTGTTGCAGAAACAATGCTGTTCCCTTATCTCATTATTTCTTTGGTTGTTTATGACTGAGTAGTGACTGTGGATCACTGCGCCTCATTAATTCCAGAATTTTGAGAACCTCAGTAATTACATAAGCCTTCTAGACAGGACTACAGTTGGGAATAGGGATGGGATGAATGATAGGTAAAAAGAAAGCAAATGAAGGATAAATGGTGGCAGTAAATCTGAGGACCATGTGGAGGCAGATAAAACCAATGTTGTGGAGAAAAGCAGGAATCATGGTGATAAATGGGACTGGAAGTGAGTATGGAAAAGCAATTAGGGATATGGAGAGGAAACAGATAATGTGGAGGAAGAACACAGCAGGACGTATTAATGGAGGGGAAGGGTTGAAGGAGGTCTTCTTATGAGTGAGCAAGGAAGTGAGGACCTGGAGAGAGTGGAATATAACGTTGAGAAGGCACAGCACGCCTCTGTCATGAGGGAAGAATGGGGAGCACAGAGGATGGTAAATGGATGGGTGTGGAACATGCTACCTGTAGGATGGAGTGGAAGGCTACAATACTGGGAGATGATGAGGGGAACAAATGCCTGCCTTTGGTCTCCAGAAGCTGCAGTGACCAGCACTCCATTTATTTGTTTCTTGTTTGGTGTGTTGTTTCAGTGGGTCATCTCTGTACCCTGAATCTGCCACATTTCCTTGTCTCCAAACCGTAAGTTTGCACAGGGAGTTTCTGGCTACAAGATCCTTATTTCAATTCAAAGCAGTCTTTGAAAAGGATTTCAGATTATAGCTGTTGTTGCACATAACATCCAGATGCCCAAAGATAGGAAAAAAGATATTCCTGCAGAAGGTTTCTGGATTTGCTAGAGCCTTTCTGGGAGGCTGACCATCGAATGAATACATGCTCAGACACCTCCTCACTGTTTCAGGCTCTTGCTGCTGGTCACGTCTTGTAGGTACATCCAGGGCTGTAAAGAAGCTGAGCAAGTAACTTTGTCCTTGTCTGTTTTCTTCTGAGCACACCCAGAATCTTGTGGCTCAGGTCCCACAACACAGTGGCTGAGGACATGGCACCAATGAATGAACCATCCATGGGAGAGGAGACTTGATAGGGATTGAAACTTCAGTTGTAACTTGTGACTGGTATAGGAGAGCTACGCTTTGGAAAGTGGAAACACATGGTAACCAAGATTTCAATTTCACTTTGATACAAGCCTAACTTGATGTAAAGCAGTGCAGGCAGAGATCCGTGGATGTATTTGAGGACATACAAACAACTGAAAAAAGCAATGGACATTTTTTCTTCTCTTATTACAGTTAATTTTCCATGAGCTGAGTCCTTTGTTCACAGAAAGCACAGAGAGTGCTAAATGGAAAACGTAGGGTATTGTTTCCAGAAGTACAATAAAAATCTATTTTCAGTGGGCCTGAAGCCGATGTTCTTGACAAGGAGCAGTACATTGTACCAGTATTTCAAGAGTGTTCTGTGTGTCCAAGGGTGGAAAAACAGTATCACAGTCTGGCTTATACTTATTTAAATGTTGGATTGGTAAGTATACCTGAATGTTAGATGTGTGCAAATAAATGTAAACGTATATAACAACACCTAACTGCACAATTTTTACAATAATAATACTAAATTTGTATCTTTTGAGGGTGGTGAGTGTGCCTGTATTTTCAAACATGAATAG
>VZTT01033511.1:94419-111085 GCA_013400855.1 Buphagus erythrorhynchus | reverse complement strand
ATGGGAAATTCTATCCAGCTTATGCTATTTGACTGCAATTGAATAATTTCAAATATCACTTTTTTATTTTCATTGTGTACATCACTGTATCCTCGGGAACATGTTTATCACAGCAAAAGCCTATTATTAACCTCAACAGCTTGAAAGAAAAATTTGTAAAACCCATTTTTCAGTTCTTCAACTACTTTGGTTTGTATGACTTCAACCAGAGCAAAGCAGGACAAGAGGACATCATATACGTCAATATGACAAATATATTATTCATTTTTCTGTGGTCAGTGACATTTTTACAGTTTACAAAAGTTAAATCATAAAAGTCCCTTGAAAAAGAGACGTTTTTACTTTCTTGTACAAGTGGATCAAGCTATTAATTGCACCATAAATCAAACCTAATCAAAATCTATATAGAATTGAGCTGCTGGTATTGTAGGAAAATGGCCTTTCACCTGAGCAGAGAATTGGTTCCTAATGATTTTTAAACGGAAGTATTATTTAATAAACTTCTGATGGGTAACTTCTTGTTTGGTCACAGTTGGGCATGGTTTGGGAGCTGTAACTCATTTCAGCCCCCTCTCCTCTGTAAATGTGCTCCTCACTGCAAATAATTTGCTCCTCACTGCAAGGGCCCTGATTTCTTCTAGTGTGACACCTCCTATCCTTAATCATACCCATATGTCAAAGTATTTCCTGTAGACATGGTCCTGCCCTCTCAAATTTTTCTCTTTTGCACTGAAAGATTTGCTGTTGGTGTACATTTAGGTAGAGAGAACTAAATGTGGCTGGGGATTTAAATAGAGCTTCCATGTGAGAGAAATCCAAGATTTTTAGCCTGTGATTATTTCTGTTCACTACTTTCTCTTACCAAAACTTCTTTAGATCTCTAAAGTTCCTTGTTTAAGAAATGTCCCTAAGCACTGAAGTTTTGTTGATGCCACCCCCTAGGTAGCCTTTTAATAGAAATCCTATGGATTGTGCTGCTTTCCCTATGGTTTGTGTAAAGATGAGTATTACTGGCTGCTGGGACTGGGCATGAGAGAGCAGTTGGTGAACTTCTAGATGCTTCACTTCCACAAGAGCACTTCAGAACGCCTGTAATACTGAGTGTGTGACAGTGGGTGGAAGTGAAGTAATTAAAAGCTGCAGAATTTGGAAGTGTATTTGAAATTCTTATGCAGGTACAAAAATGTCATCAGCAATTTTAGGAGCACTGTTTATTCTGAGAGTCTCAGAGGCTTTCTCAGCCTTCAGCTGGGAGCAGCACAGCAACACTGCACATATAATGGGGAAACAAAGGGGAAAAACCCCTAAAAATTCTGTTCAGAGCTAAAAAAGAAACTTTAGAATGTGGTAGATATTAAAATAAAAAAAAAAAATATGTATTTTGGTTTTCCTAGTTCCATATGAATGCAATGTTGTCCTCTTAATTCACTGTAGAAGATCTCAGAATCTGCTCTTTCTTAGGGTGAATGTATAAATAGTATTAGGGAATACCAGTCAAACATTTTTTGATCCAGTGAGGAATGTTGCATTAAGTATGATGCCACGATACCCATTCAGCAAGTTTCTTTATTATTTCCCTTCCTCCAGTGGTATTTGCCTATGTGCCACCTCTTTGCTGTGACCAGTGCTCTCCTTCACACACATCATTACTGTTACAAACCTGCCTCTTTTTTATCTCGCCCCTCACTTATCTGGATGACTAAAGCCACCTAAAACCCATCCAAATTTTTGAGCAGAGGTTACATTTCTTGTAAGAAAGACCAATATTCTGCAATTGCTGTTTCTTCAGTGTTCTGGAGAGGATGACATTGAGTCTGTTATTAGGAACCAATTCCTCAGATATGGTTAAAAGTGGGAAGGCTTTGGTTACTATTTTTGAGCAGGAAAGGAAATGTAGTTCCCCTGCTCCACTTGTTTCTATCAAAAGAAACCAGGAAACCATTATGTATCAGCATTTTCAGGCTCCAAAAAGTATGTTTTTTTCTAAAGAGCCTTAAATTTGTCATTAACTTTATCATCCAAAGATGCTTGGAGGCTCATTGGGTCCAGCAATGCCAGCCAAGTCACTGCTCTCTCCCTTGGTCAGGAACCTTGCCATGGTTCCTTTGCTGGTGCAGTCTAAAATTCCCCAGGTCCCTTTGTCACTCAGCCTGGTTACAGCAACTGCTGCTCACCACTGCTTCTGGAGCCTTGGCTTTCCCCATGGGTTATCTGGGGATGGGCATTTCTCTCCAGCTATTTCTATGATTACAGGGAAGCTACAAGCAGGAAAATAATTATAAAAGAGCTGGTTTGTCTGCAGGGTTGCAGAACTGTGTATTGAACTGTAGTACTGTAAAGTAAACATAATTTTAGTTCAGAACTGCTCTCTGTTTTTAAGGACAAATTTCTGTTTAATGGGGTGGTGAATTCAGTTCTCAAATACAGAGATACAACCTGTCTTTAGTTACATTTCTTTGTCAGATTCCATATTATCTTTCTTTCTTCCAAAGCCCTTAAACCTTTCCCCATCTTGCTCTATGCATTTGTCCAATTAAATTTTATTTTCTCTAGTGGACCAGATCTAATACTACTATTTCCAGAGCTCCTTAGCAATGTTCTCCAGATCCGTGCTTTTATTAATTAGCTTTCTTATGGCCTTTTAGGTAATTTTCAGTTGTGGGGACAGTATTTCTATTTGAATGCATTTGATGCAAATTTCCAATGAAGTATTTACAGAACAGTATGGGCCAGTTATTTAGGTTATGATAGTTGACTGGATTGTAAATTTAGACCAGACCTAGTGCTTCACTTACTGTTTTATTGAAACACAAATATACAATAAAATTATCACCTCCTCAGAAGTTGCTTGTATTTTTAATCCTGTCAAGTAAATAATCTTGTTAGTTCTTGAACAGGACATCTTATATTGCAAAATAAACATGAACCAGTTAAAAAACTTAATTAAACTTCTAAGAGCTTATTTTAATGCCTTTTACTGGACGTAGGAAATTTCCAAAGGTATTTGGTGCCCTTTGCTTTCCATCTTGCTTACATTCTGGGAAAATCAAAGTGCTGGGAATTTATCACCATCATTACACAAAGTATCTTGAACAGAAGTCTCTTGTTCACATAAACAGAAGCACTAGTTTAAAAAGTTAACTTCTCTGAATCTCTGAGGACTCACTGTGATATTCTAAAAGGAAATTATTCTGTAAATATTACTGTAAACCCAAATTTTAAAGCTATTCTGTTGTTCATATAAGCTCTTCCCCACTTGTGCCTTTTTACATAAATAAACTTTGTGTTACTTATTCCGAGTCCTTTCTGTCTGCACCTAAAGGACTTGGGAACCGCTAAAGCTGCAGCCACAAGCACTGGCACAAATCCACAATTTACTTTTTTGTAGAGAACAGAACTACAGAGAACAGTAAATTTGTACCTGCCTCTTTTTTATTATTTCCAGCTTAGGAAAAGTGAAGGCAAACCAGTGCTCCAAAATGCACCTGGCTGAACTTTAAACTGCTATTCACATTTGAAATTTGAAACTGATTCTTCTGTATGAGAAGGTACTTGATGTAGTTCTGTCACTCTTTGATGGAAGCACTGGCTGTTTAGGGAATGTTTTGCTTTTAATTCAGGGGAATATTAACTCCTAGCTCTGTTAATAGTGTTAAATGAGAAGAGCAGATGGGTCCATTTAGTCTGAAACAGAATTTGGATCCTTGAGATGTGCTGAGTTAAAACAGCAGCAGCATCACTGGAGAAAGAGCTTCAAGAGTAGCAAAAGTCCCACAAGAAAAAATGCCCTAATGGAATTAATAATAAAATATTTCACAAATGTATTTAAAAAACAAACCTTAAAAGTAGCAAGTAAGAAATAAGAACAAGCTGTGCTGTTTCATGACACTGTCTTGGAAGTTTTATAAGCTCTTGTAAAAAATAAGAAAGAATTTCTATAGTGCCCTGAACATTTTTGTAGAAAAAACTCAATTACTGAAAAGGCACTGAGCCAACTTCAATGAGAGCAAAGGCTGCTGGAAAGAGCATTGGCACATTTCATGCTAAAACCACCTGCACAAATGGGGTTACCAACAACATAGGATGAGGAGTCTCTANTTTTTTTTTTTTTTGGTAAAAGTAAGTTCTTTGCTATTTAAATTTAATTGGCATAACTAGCAGGGGCCAATGGTTGAACACAGCTATTACATTTCATCTGAAGATTGCTATGAAGCACAAAGGGAAGCAGAACTGTTAAGGAGTGAGAGGGATTTTGTATGAACTTAAGTTTAAAATGCTTGTTTACAGTGCACAGCTTTTTTTTCTTTAATATAGATGGCCGGGTATAACCAGGCCACTATTTAAGCACATCAAATAGACCTGCTCTGAATAAATGATTCATTTGCTATTTGGCAAACACAATTTACTGAATGTCTAATAAAGCTTGAAGTTAGCATTTCTTGACACAAAATGAAACACACTTTCTTCATTTTGTAGGAATTGTGTGTTTGTACTTTGTATTCACTGGGGATAAAAGACATCAAAACTGAAAATGCTCTAAACCTCCCTAAAACACTTTGTCAGTTTGTCTCACCTATGGCTATGGGTGACAAACTGCAGGGACAAGTCATTCAACAAATTCCTCCTTTCAGTTCCTGGGGTTTTTGCTGTAATTGCCAGCAAGAATGTGAAATTGCCAGTCCTGGAGGTGCTGGATTTTGTGGTGTGAATGATCATGGGCAGCAGCCTGGACTGAGGCCAAAGAAGCCGTTTCGTGTTTACAGCCATGAGTCTTCCAAGGGCAAGAACCTGTGACTGCTCTTGGCCTGGATGAGCTTTAAAGAGACAATCTCCATGTGGAGAACTCAATACCTGATTAATTCCTGACCAACCTGGTCAGTAAAGTGGTTTTCTAAAATGTATTTCCTGGTTTTCAAGTGAGCTTCAATAAAGTTTCTAGGAAGAGTCTACGCTGCTGACGCAGGGAGAGGATTATTACATGCTTATCATTTCTTCTTCCACAGAGGTGGGTTCCTGGCATATTGAAAACTTTCAAAGGATGAAATGGATTGGTTTGGCAGATCCAAAGAGTCTGAATTAATCCCCTGGTTAGAGCACCTGAATACTGCTGATGTAGAACAGCACAGCCAGCAATGTAAAGGTATGTCTGTTCTGACTGAACACAGCAAGTCCATGATTTCATATTTTTTCAAGCCCTTGAGCTCCTTCATTTAAATTACCTTCAGTGTCAATTAGTGGTAATTAAGACAGAGATGGTGTGATGGATTTGATGCAATCTAATGCCTTTTAAGGAATTAGTGTTAAAAATGAGTGTTTGGTGTTCTGTGGTAATTACCAAGCTATTCCTAAATATTAGATAGTTTAAAAACTAGGAGGGATAAATGCTATGTACTATCAGTTTTAGCCATTTAATATCACTCCGTGTGTTACTGCCCAAGTGGACGTGTGCATTTGGGAAGGAGACCCATCATACCTGCCTCTTGTAAGTAATTAACTTCAAAGTTATTCATTTTCTTATTGAATAAAATGATTACTCAAAGCTACAATCTACTCTTCCCTCAGGTGGTGCTCAAACTGGTATTTCATACACTCTTATCTTGAAGTTGCTGTGTAGGACAGAGCTGTGCTGGAGTGTCTGGGGGCACAAAAGGCTGAGATCTCCCCAGTGAGGGCAGCCCTTGGAGAACTCTGCCTGCAGGATGCTCAGAAAGGCCAGGCTGGTGCTGAGGGGGAGCTCCTGGTGTTCCCTCCCTGTCCACCAGGCCACTACTGCTGGCGTGGAACAGGGCTCAGGTGTGCTCTCTTCTCTCCAGGATATCCATCCTGATGCAAGCACTTATGGACACCCCTTTTCTTCTGACATGGGAATGGTGTAACAGGGCATTGCAGCCACAGGGAATGGAAGGAAAAGCTCCTCAGCCCTTTCAGTGATCCACATGTGTACTGGGGTAGTACAAGCTGCAAGTCTGAGTCTGCCATTGTGTGTATAATGTTTGGAACCAGAGAATTCATTTATATCTTTTATATGTTGTATGACGTTATGCAATTCAGCTGAGGATAGAGCCCCTAATTGGTAAAGATTTCATAAATAAGGACTCATACAGTGATTCAGAGAAAAAGTAATTAAGGATCAAGATAGAACTTACAACGGCTGTCTCAGGATATAAACTGAAATTCTCTGTATACAACTAAGAGCACTATTTAAATTAGTAAAAGGAAAGAGACCAGATTTCTCCTAAGGATAGTAAATATCAGTAACTTCAATGTGTGAAAAGCTGCTTCACACAATTCCATGCTGGAAATACTGATTCTACCATTCCTTTCATTACTTTCATTTTTTTTTCAGACATGTGAATTAAAACTTAATTTCCATTGCATTCTTTTGGATAGGAATCCCAAGTGTGAAAAAGGTAGATATGTCTGTACTCCATATTTCTTTTCTAAGTTCATCAATTAGGGAAAAAAGCCATAAAACTGAATTCAAGTGCAGTGTTTGCAAGACAACCCACACATTAGGATGGCTTTCTTTGGCTTTTAGGGCCAAACACTTACCTCTGGGGTCAGTGCATTGTTCTCTGAAGTCTGACTTGACAGCAAAATATGTGTGAAACCATCTTCTTTCCGGACCACAATATCCCTGAAGCGGCAGTTACTTTCGTTTTGTCGCACGCTGTATCTCAGTCTCTTATCAAAGACATAATCTTTTTCTCCATCAAGTTTCCTTTTCACAGTGCTGTGGAGATTCAAGCTTCCATTGGCCAGAGAAGAACCTTGCACATGGAAAGAATCGAAGCATAATTACCTCTGTACCATCAAAGAAATGGAGCACTACTCTCTATTAGCTTCAACAAAAATAAATAAATATAAAATAGTAAGAAAAAATGAATAAAAAATGTGCCTGGCTAGTCAAATGTGGCCTCAAGCCATTGTTCTTATTCTGTACTCCAACGTGCAGAACTTTTTGTTCTCTGATCAGACAACCTCTAGACCCAAGGAATTATGCCATTTTGGAGAGTATCCAGCAGTAGGGGAAAACGAGAACTGTGAGAAGAATGATATAATTCCTCCTTAAAAATAAGTCAGAGCAATAGTAAGTCAGTTTTAAAAGACAGTTTATTCTGTGTATGAACTGCAAACCATTCCTTTGCTGATATCTACAGTGTTTCTGTAACAGGCAATAGATGATGATTGGTAAGTGCTGAGCAGGGGTGTTGAAGGAGCTTTACAAGGTTTCTATACAATAATCCTTTACTAATTACAGATGTTTCACACTATTGCCATTAAAAATAAAGCAGAGACAGGTTGTCGAGGGACAGAGATTAAAGTCACTGTTTTTTGTTTATATAGATCCCAGCCCACAATGCACCATTTTTAAAGAAGGCCAAGAGAGAGCTGAATGAAAACACCTTTGTTTGTTCTGTTCTTTACTTCTGCCAAAGCTGACCTGTTCCAGCTCCTGGTTTCAAATAGCCAGGAATTTTTAAAGGGCAGACGACATGAATATTAGAATAAAGATTTAAATTTTATAGTTTAAGTGACCACCATCCAAAAAAAATGCTCTGCTGGAATAGAATTGAACAGTGAATTCATGACAGATGACTCTAAACCAAAATCATTTACCCTCATTTTGGATTAGCTATGTTTCAGCCTGATGCTTACGTAGGTAACTGATCTGTCTGACACCTCACAGTTGGCAGTAGCCTGTGGAATTGTTCACAGTGTGTGAAATCCTGTATGTGCACTGCAGTTGGGGATGGGATGTGAAAACACAGCCAGTGCTCAGTGGTGTGTGACTGGGTCTCATGTGGTGTGTGCATGTGGGTACTCACACATCTACACACAGGGATCCACCTTTGTCCAGGAGCCCGTTCAGTCAATCAGGAAACTTTTTTATTGTTGAATTAAGAGATACCATCTAAAGAATTGCCTGGGTTATACTGAATAGAGGATTTACCTGGTGCAATGCAAACATGGACAAATTCCATTAAATCATCACTTAAAAAAATCATTTGAAACCAGAAGTGTTGGAAATTTGTTTTCTTGACAAAAATTGTCTACAAGTGTAGAAATTACCATGTGCTTGAACTTTAAATGCTATGAATATTTTCCTATGGCACGTTTCTGCTTTTTCCTAAGGTTTTTTTTGGACATGTATTCTTACAAACAGAAATCAAATTGTGAAATTACTAATAGAACACCGATGTCATTGGGAATAATGTACTGAAACTAATTAACTCTTTGACCGAGGCAGGCTATTAAATATTGCATTTTTATCTATTCAGTGCTTAACCAGCAATAAGCTACTGAATTGTGGTGATTTCAAATTCCCAAAAAACTGTAAAGAACTTACAGAATCAGAGGCACAGATGCCCATTGAATGGAAGGTGTGTGAGACTAACTGTTCTGATTATCTACCTAGTGTGGAAGATTATGCTACATCTATTTAAAATACAGATGGTAAGAGAATAGAAGATTAATTCACTCAGATAATCCACCTCAATTAAAAGCCTCACAGTAATTTTTTTTGTTTTATTCTTCCCTATGTATTCAGTTTGTAAATTAATATATGACGTAAGAAGCTATAGATCTTGCCACAGTATTTTAACTACCTGGATGCCAGCTGAAAGAAATTTAACCAGTGGAAAGATCTAAATTAAATATGAGAGAAGCATAAATGAAAAAGTGTCATTTCTGAAAGTGGCTCATTAACAGATCAATATATAGTGAGTAGCTTGTTGTTTCCATGTCTCCAGTGCATCCCTGTAATCATGTTTAATCCGATAAACTGGAGAAAATGATCAGCACACTCTAAAGACAACACTGATGTGGAACCAGGCCAATTTAGCACATCTGCTGCATGGAGGTGGTGGAGCTCCTGAAGGTTTGCTCTGGAGCCACTGGAGCCACTGAGATTGTCCCTGCATGAGGGTCAGTAGTCAGCACCTGCTCAGTGCACACAAGGGGAGCAGCACCTGAGTATGTCAAGGTGAAAAATGGCTGTGACAGGCAAAAACAGACATTCAAAGATTCAAAACAATCTATACTGAACATGAAACAAATTAAGGATGTCACATATTAACTAAGGAGGCTTTAGATACATCTAAGTGTGGTTTTCTGGCTTAATAGTGAGTGTTAGATGCTCAGTCTAAGTACAAAAAGAAAACAGAATGGGAGAAAATACTTCTTCCTTTACTGGGAGTTTAATCTAATTATTACTTTGTGTTTAATCAGCAGTAGAACTTGTGGAATACCTAAGCCAACATTTATAGTAACCCAATATATAAGAAGCTTCAACATTTTTTTAAGGGAACCTAAGATGTTCCCAGACCACTGCTGCATGCAGTAATCCTTCTCCAAGAATGGCAGTAAAAGATGGCAGTAAAGGATGCTATTTAAGGAGAAAATGAAAGCTTGGTTGCTTTCTGCAATCCTTTCCCATAATATCATCCCTAAGTGTTGTACAGAAATATGAGGGGGCTCATCCCTCCTGTTTCCTTCAGGGTTTGCTTGTGGACCTTTTCATGGATTTCTCTAATCCCCTTCTGAGCCTGTTGATGCTGTCTGTCTCCACAGCTTCCTATGGTATGAGTTTGAGAAGTTGGGTAGCCACTACACAGAGAAGAATTTTCTTTCATCTGTACTTTTATCTGATGTTCTACCAGTTTCAGTGAGTGGTCCTTAATTCTGCTATCAAGGGATTTCAGGAGCAACAGTTCTGTATTTAGTTTATCTGAGGCCTTGATGATTTTGTGAACTTTGATCATGCTGCCCCTCAGCCACCCCCTCTCCTAACTGAACTCTCTTTTATTCCTGTAACCCTCTTCATTTTAGCTGCCCATCCCTGCATCTTCTGCAATACTCCACCACTGCCAAAGGGTCGGGGACTGGGGCTCCATTCTACCAGGCACTGCAGGAAACACAGAAGAAATTTATATTCTAAAAAGCTGAGGCAGACAAAGAGTGGGAGAGGAAAGGGAGGAAAGATTGCACTGACCCTCAGTGCTTTGGGGGACTTTGAGCTCCACATCTCCTTCCACTGCTTCTGCCCACTGCTAGAGGACACCTCAAGCTCCTGTTATTTTCAGATGATACATCTTTTCTGAGTGTTCCATCAGAGCCAGTTAAATGGTGCAGTCCCTGTGCCACGACCCACCACAGCAACCCCAGTACAGGTATGAGCAGCCACTCTGTGAACTGGCCTGGTGATCTGCTCTGGCTGGAAACTGACCCTGCAAAACTGGTTAATTTTCAAACAGATGCAGTTCACCTTGTAGCCTCAAGAGTACTAAAACTGGTGCAGTGGGAGGGATGGGAATAACAATCAGGGTGTCATGGGAAGGACAGATGGACTGCTTTTTTTTATTAGCAGTATGCATTTATGCTGAGTGGAAAGGATGATGGAGCTGAGGCTTTTCATTTTTCTAGGTGAAGTAAGACATGCTCCCTTACTCTCCCTGGTAAAGCAGCTTGGCATTCCTCAGTCTTCCCAATAGCCTTTAACTGCCTCTTTTCTGTCTTTCTTGTGGGTAATGGTTAATACTTTACATACTTAAAAGCTGCATTCTGTTGATAATTTACTAATAATTTCAGACTTCTCCAGCTAAGGGAGCATCTGTAAGATAGCTAAAAGCAATGAGTTTTTATCCAAACTAAGAGAGCAAGCATGTTTGCTTGTCTTTTACTGCCAGTATTCTTTCAGAATAAATAAAACAGAATAAGCTAAAAAACCAAGAGGAAGCAGTGACTAAATCACAGAGAGTATTTAAATCAACAGCACCATGAGACTACAAAGATTTTCGTGATGGAGAAAAACAGTGGTTAGTGATACATGACAGGCAGAAATTCTTCAGCAGATGGTACAGAAAAAGAGCGATGTAGAAAAAGGAAAGAGAAAATTAAAAGGGGATGTTTTTTGATGCTGTCAAGAAACTTGACAAAACAATCACTCTGAATTACAATATCTGGAGAGAAACAGAAATGTGATAACAGAAGACAACAAATATCATCAGAAGGACCAGTATTGTTAGCTCCTGGGAGCATCAATGGATATTCTTCACAGAGTTTTTCAATATTTTCCAATTTGCAGACCCTTAAATAACTGTCAGTAAAGATTCTGCTCTACCTAGGCAGGACGTGTAGAAGGTAGAAGACAGTTTTTGGTATTAAAGATCTGTCCCAACTTCCACAAGGTCCCAGGCCTCCACTGGGGTGCACTGAACATTTTGTGCATACACCTGTAGGTACACGCTCATCCTTCTGGGGTAAAGAGCTCCCTGATGGGAGTTTGTCTACAGGTTGAAGAAGAAACAATTGCACTCAAGTGGATTTATACACAAATGGTGGAAGTTAATTCAAGGAGTCATCAAAAGCTGTTTTCAGATAGCTGTTATTTGTCTGAACAGAACTGGCATGGACAGACAAACAAAATAGCTATTATTTGATTACTTCTAGTTTAAACATTACTGTCTATATTGCTTGGTTTAATGCACTGGTGGTTAAACGTTATTATAATATGAAACAATACTGGTTCAGGTTGGTGGAGTTTGGAGACCTTCAAGCATAGGTCCACACTGGTAGGAGCACTAGGCCTACAGCTGGGTTTTTAAACTTAGGGAATTTTTCCAAATCTAAGCTTCATCTCAAGACAAACCTAAAATTTCTATACATATTTTCTGTGCAGTCTTACACTTAGCTGTGAAATGAATCTGACATTCATTTGGGTTCCATACAGGCAATCTCAAAGCTGACACAAATGTCTGCTTCCTTGGATTCTCAACATAGCTGCCCAGGAGCCATAGCTTCTGGGAGCCAAACTGGGTCCTCCAGGCTCCCTCTTTGTTCCACATCTAGTGCCTGGGAGCCCTGTGAGTGCTGATGGAGCATGCCATGCTTTCAACTTCCAGACTCAGTGGCAGACTGCCTGAAACCTCTGGCATAGCTGGCTGCCTCCAAGCTAAACGTGGGAGTCCTGCCAAGCAGACTGCCACACTGCTCCTGCTCCCCAGGGATACAGCCTTAGGACCTTGGCTCAGATTTGGAGAAAGTTTTGAAACCCAAGATGTTTGGAACAAAATTTCTCTTATTCAACAAATTGGGCATTTTTCTCTGAAACTTTCTTCATTTGTAATTTGTAAAATTTCAGCCTGGTTTTAGTGTGGTTAAAAGTGGGTTTCTGTGACAATAATGGGACAGAGGGCAGAATCACACTGGCATCCTCTGTGTGGGTGTGAATGCTCAGGGAGTTCAGGAAACTGTTGGGCTTGGTGAAGAGTAGTGGAAGTTTCTTCCACTTGACATTTCAGACCTCTGTATCAGGAAATATGGCTTCTCTCAAGCTTGCAGGGCAATATTAAGAAAAAGCCTAGTGATTTGATTTTGACCCTTCTTCACCAGTTTCTGTCTGCTCTTACTCTGGCAGTCTCATCTCTCCTCTTTGTAGTTTTCTCCTCTCTGCATGTGCTGGGTATCACACAGCAGGACTCAGGCATTTCTGACCTTGGCACTGCTGATGAGTATGGGCTTTTCAGAAAGGAACCAGGCAGAGACTTAAAGATCTCTTCCTTTTGCCTACAGAATGCAAGGGGAACAACATACAGAACACAAGTGATGGATTTGGAGAATGCAAAAGTTGTCATAAAGAACTGTTTGAAAAGAGCTGCAGAGATCAGCTCTTGGGCCAGGAGAGAACACCTGGCTGCTCAGGCAAAGCAGCTTTCCACTGAACAAGAGCTCTCTGACAGGGATTATTCAATCAGGGTTCTGGAGGCCATTCCTTAGCTCTTGTGGGGACAAAGGAAAGGCTCATTTGACCTTACAGCACCCTTTAGTTCTTCATTAAACGAAAGACTCTAAAATATGGGAATTAATGCATTTCACAGATACATTTTGTATCAGAACTTCCCCACAAATAACATAAAAAACAAGCTGTTAGAAAAACTTCATTAGAAACAGTAAAAAAACCACCAAAACTTTATACACATCTGCAATTAGATATGCAAATTGTCTTAAAGAAGCAGGTAACTTTTAAAGCATTCTAACATGAGCTCAAACTCCTCAAAATGCAAAAGCCAAAATACACTTTAAAGTGCTTTAACTTCAAATTTCATTGACATCATCAGGAGTACTTGTGCATTTAAATCTGACCATGCATTTTGCTGGTTTGGGAGTTTTTAATAGCATATTTGATGCCTGATTTGAAGGATCCCAGTAGCTATCACATATAGCCAGTAAGACTGAGCAAGGTCAGTTCTCCTTCCCAAAGCAAGGAGCATTTGCCAGGTTGCCAGTAGGGTGGAAAATGCAAAGCAGGGTGATATAATTTATGTTGACTTCTGAAAAGTTTTTGGCAGGGCAATTCACCAGAAGCTGTTAAGGAAATGAATACTATCATGGGCTATAGAAAGTAGCTAATAAAAATAAATAATTGGAACAAATGGTTACTTTTCATCATGTCAAGTTGGCTGTCCCAAGGACCTGCAGAAGGATTAGTTTATTTAATGTATGTATTAATGAACTGGGAAGAGAAATATGAGAGGAAAATTTGAAGGCAATACAAAATAAGTAGAGTGAAAACTAGGAAAGATTTTGAAGAGCTTCACTGAATCAAAATAAAAAGGTGAATTGGCAACAGTAAAGCAGATTAAATGCATGGTGAAAGGGATCATACATAAAGCTGTGTTCTAAATTAACTGTAACAAGGAAGGAAAAAATTCCCAAGAGCAACTATGGATCACTCAATGAAAACCTTTATGTAGAGTGTAAGAGCAGAAAAAACAATTCTCCAAAAGCTATCATCACTGTATCAGTAAGCAGTAGGAAATCATCTGGAACAGCTCCTGCTGTTTTTAAAAGGTATTAAAACCACCCCCCCACACCAATAGCACAAGAGGATACTCAAAACTCTCAGGAATCAGTAAAGCCTTCCAGGTGGTAGGAAGGCTGAAAAGCTGACAGGGCATCCTCCACTTCTTCCTTCACAGAAGGACAAGAGGCTATTCAGTGAAAATAAAGATCAACTCCCTCCCAACAAAATCCCAAATCCCAAAATCTGATAAAATAAAATCTGCATCTTATTGTTAACTCCTAGAAATTACTATCACAAAACACCACTAAGGCTGTAAATTTGGTAGGATTAAAAACAAACAAACCAAAAAGATTGGACACATATAGATAATGAGAAACTATTTAATTTCCATTAGGCTGAATAGTTTTTATAGAGCATATAAACCTTATTATTTGAGAACTAAGCCAGAAAGTAACTATGAGTATTAGAGAGAAATTTCTCCTGTATCTTCTTGTTCACTTCAAGACTGTTTGTACCTTCCTCTAAAGTCTGTCTAAGACTTTTGATGTGTCCAGTTACTGTCAGAGACAAGGACCTGGCTGTTCTGAGTGTTCCTGACTATGACAAGCATTAATACTGAGAACTTGAATCTTATTCATCCACACTTGCCAGGACACTTTAGCATGAGTGGAATTAATTCTAAAATAATTCTGGTTTCTTTAGACCACTGAGTTTGAGCACACCTAACTGAGTAGTGATTTGTTATGTGGTGATACAGAAACCCAAAGTTACAGCATCATACATATCTCAGTTGTCATTCCTACTCCATGCCCTGTCCTCACTTCCCATAGGGATTTACACTGCAAAGGCAGATGACAGAGACCACACTGCTTCGTGTCACTCTGTGGGAAAGAGAAGAGAGAAGCCAATTGATAAAAAAAAGTGTATAATATATAGGGAAAGTATGGAACTTGTTTGTGTTCTTCTCACCTATCACTTGTGTGACAACAATTTTTCCACGAGTGGGCCCTGCTTGCAGCTGCTGCAATTAACACCCCCCTCCCGCACAGAGGAGTCGTTTAAATCACATACCAATTCCATTCACAACAGGGGAATTGTTACTGACTTCTAACACGCTGGGCAAGTTTTGTTCTCCTTCGTGATCATTTAAATCCACGTTTTGCTGCTGTGAGCCATTCCCAAAATGTCTAGAATCTTTCTCATGGCTGCCATCTCCATTCTGCAGACCATTATGTGGCTTTTTCAGTGGCATGATCTGTAAACCGCTGGGAGTAGTTCGGTAAGTCACAGTTTTAGCAGCCCTGTCATTTGCAGATCCTGGCTTTGCTGCATATCCTCGTTTCTGTTTTTGATGAGATGGATTAATTCTCTTCCTTTTATGTGTTGATCCTTTAGACTTCCCAGATTCAGAAGGTCTATGTGACATTTTCTCAACAGACGACCCTCGGCTTTCCCGCAATAATTTTGGCGCGCTGGCCTGTTTCCCGTGCCGGGATCGCTTTTCTCTGGTGACATGTAGTCTGTTGAACTCATCAATAAATTCCTCACAATGGAGTAGGTGATGTTCAGGTTCCCAGGTGTCTTCATTGCTCCCATAGCCTTTCCACCTGATGAGATATTCCCATTTGCCCTTCTTGTTCTTCCTTTTGTCTACAATCCTCTCTACCTAAAAGGAAAAACCAAAACTGTATTAGAAAGAATTCCCATGAACAGACCTGGCAGTACAAGAGTGAAATGCAAAGTCCCAGCGGTATTTTGACAGCAAGGCCACTGCCCCTTCTGAAAACATTAAAAGACATTAAACTCATCCTCAAATCTGATCTGGGCACTTGCAGTAGCTCCAATATGAAGAAACAAGAGAGAGTCTGAGATCATTAATCAAAGCATAATTTCTTTGAAAATCTGGTTGCAAAATGAGACTATTACTGTTACATTCCTCAGCTACCTCTTGTTTCAAAGAGCCAAATAAAGCTTTTTTTGCTGCTTTGATAGTTACTGATCATTCTCCTGAATCCACACATGTATTATGTCTCTATAAGCTCCCCCAGTCTTCTTTGTGTCTTAAAACTACCTTGAACAGAGAACTGATGACAACAAATTGCATTATTTTACAGCAAAGATCTCGTTTGCAGTAGTGTGCATCCACTTTGCTGCTTCCAACTTATACAAATTTTAGGAAGGCAATATTTGAGTAAATACACAAAATTTTTGAATGCACCAATTAAAAAAATAAAACAGCAAACAAAGGGCATTAAGGCATACACGGAAGGAATGAATTTTATCAGCCTGTACTGGAGAATGTCATTGTAAGGAACATTTCTACACCAAGGGCTAATGGACTGTATTGAGACTGCATCCTGAATGTGAATTAACAGCATCATGATGCTGTGGAGCCTGGATGCTCGTCAAGTCTCAAGCAGAGAGAGAATGAAGAGGAACATCCAAACACACCAGTGGCAGCAAGTTGGGGTTAAACTGCACCAAGTGAAATTCAGATCAAGTCATTAGGAAGAATGTTGTAGTGGGAGTAGGAATTAAGTATTAGAATAATACTTGGTAATGTGGGGAAGAGAGGGAGGATTTTTAGAACAAACATTTTTTGTTGTTATATATGTCCACCATGAAAAGTCAATGCTGGAAGATCAGTTATGATAAGGAAACCTTCAAAGACTCTTCCAGGTTTTATTTTTTCATTCTTTAATTTTTAAATTTTGTTTTTAATATGTAGTTTATGAAGGATAAAGATGCCACTAATGAAAAAAAAATCATTATCATTAACCCGAAGCAGTATTTTTAGTTCAGAAGAATAAGTAAGTGGATAGATCATGTAACAGCTTTCACTGCTCTTCAAAGAAAAATCAT
>VZTT01033511.1:64828-93935 GCA_013400855.1 Buphagus erythrorhynchus | reverse complement strand
TATTTGTCTGAAAATAGGCAAAAGGCTTCACAAAATAAATGAACTGGCATTTTTTTTCCCCTCATGTGGGATGTGTGGCTTTCAATTGTCAAACTAATGGTAGACTTATTATGATCTTCTTAATTTTATAGAGAGCAGCTGTCCAAATTATCATTGGCTTTAAAATACTTTCATCTTCCTATCAGGGACTAGCCAGAAAAAACTGTACATTGAACCGTGGAACTCTGTGTGGGCTGTGGATTTGTTACCTTAATTACTGCAGCTCACTATGCTAAAGAGCAAAACACATACATGTATGTCCTGGGGAAAAAGGTAAATAGCTGCTAAACTCGGTAAACCACAGCTATCAGTACTGGAGAGTCTGGGTTACTGCTTTTCTGTCGGTACCAGATAAACAACACACGCGTTCCCCTCCCTTTTAATTCAGGACTTTGGACTTGCGACACAAACTCCGTGTCAGGTTGGTGCTACTTGGGAGTTACTTGTCTTTGTTTTGAGGGATTGCACCAGCTTTGTTCCCCAACTTGCTCAGTGAAGGAAGAACCTCAGAAAGGATGGACAAATACCTCATCTTTTTTGGGATCACACAAAAAAACCATCTCTCCACCCTCACCTTTTTTCACTCGTGCTCATATCTTTACACAGATTTCTTATTTTCACATTGTTGCTCTATGTGAAGAGGTTTTGTGGAGGGTGTTTTTTAATATTGAACACATTCAAGTATTATGGTGATGAGGCATCCTGCATTTCAATTAGGAGGATAAAAGGAGAAAATATGACTAGTCTTTGTTCCTGGGAAATAAAATAATGGCAATGGAGAATGTGATTAACCAGTTAAACACATCATGAAAGGGGAATAAAAGTATTTATGAAATTAGGTCAAATTTCATACATAGTTTCTGAAAAAACATTCAGAAAGCAAATATATTTGGGAAAGTCTAACAATTTAATTACAGCATTTTCAGAACAAAATTATCAATGTTCATATTGAACTTACTAAAATAAAGAAGGACTAAAATAAACTGAAGACAAAATGTTTTGTTTCTGGTCAACCCTCTTTTCAGTTTATTGTTATTTTGGGGAGAAAATGGAAAAAAAAAGTGGTTTAATCCAAAATTAGTTTGTTTTCCTTGATTTTTTTTTAGTTCAACCATAATACCCACTGGCTTGACTAATGATGCATAAGAAGTCTGAGTAGATATTTTCCTGTCCTCATTACTGCCTCATTGTTCACTGAATGCATCTGAGGGTAGCATCAAATATACTTGACCTCTCAACATGGTCCTTTTCTATCACAGGGCTTTAAGTTCTTCAGTAATATTTATCCCCTTTAGAGTGCCACTGGGAAGTGCTTCAGTGGCTGCATAAATATCAGGGTTTCAGCCACACCTGCTACTGTCTGTCTCATTTTCCTTCTATCCACAGACCACAGTAATAACAAACATCACTACTTCATTTTTTAATGATGTGTATTTGTTTTAACAGGTACTATGTGAAATAATAATCTTTCTGTATTTACTTAAGGTTGCACGAATCATATCAATTCTCTTAATGAGAAATAATTCTGTGAGAGCTAGTGATTAATAGAAATAATACTTTAAGTCCTCCCCTAGAATAAGCAATACATGTTTCTGAGAATATGCAGAAAATATCTAGGCCTTCAGTGTCTGCATTTTCCCCTCGGTTCAATCTTTAATCAGAACTGAGTAACATGTTCCTGAAATGACCTTGGTAGTTACAGTTGCCAAATTCATGACTTCACTATATTTACTTTGGAAAACTAAGGGGTTAAATTTAATAAAAGTGCAATGACTACAAACAAACTTTGTAGAGGTATCATAGATAAAAGATTGCTAGAAATGTCATGTACCATCACTTCCCTGGATTCTCTCTCTCCTGTCCCTGCTAGCTAATTATGAATGAACTGAGGTTCTGATATGTTACCATATAAATACTTTTAAAGAAAACAAATACAATGAGAACATGGCATCTCTGCAAATGCATTTGCAATACACTTTTTAGCTTCCAAGTAGCCTTAACCCCAGCTCTATACACAGCTGCACAAACTAGGATGGAAGTCATAAATAAAAAGCCTTTAAAAATACATCTGCGTTCTATACTTCATGTGAAAAAAAATACATTAGTGAATTAAAGTACAAATATCTAGCGCTTCATAAACTTAAGTGTTTTGCTTATGTATGCAGAGTACAACAACTCTGCCACTCTTCCTTCACAGAAAATTCTGAGTCAAAATCATTTAACTGCACAATATTATTGTTTGCTTCTCAAAAAAATTAAATCTAGGCTAAGTTAAAAAAGGATAATTCCTATGGAATTATTTCTACAACTGTAACTACAAAGTCAAAGCAGAGCATACTCATCTCAGTTCTGAAGAGCATAAATAAAAATCCTTGTGCTTCCAGAAAACACCTTCTGGGAGATCAGTGAACTTCTAGAAAGGTTTGGAAGGTTGCATATCTACTTAGTGATTTCCAAAATAAGTATATGTCATCTCCTCTTCTTGCCATGCACATCCATGCAAGCAATTTAAACTGTAATCAGTGGTGTTCAGATGGTGTCTGTTAGTGAACTCTTCAGAGCATCAGAGCAACTGCATGACACTAGAAAAACTGCCTTTCATTACTATGATTACAGGACTTGCACTGGTTCATGTGGATTTTTTTTCATTGGAGGTCTTTGTCCCATGTTGTGCCTGAGGGTGTTGGAAGGGTATTTGAAGAAGGTGCCAAGGAAGAAAAGGCACTAAGATTTCTGAGAGAGATAAAGGCCATCTGATTCAACATGTTTGTCTTTTAAAAATTCAGTATTGCCCTAACTTCCCCCTTTTTGTTACCTTTGCTTTGAGAAATGCTGTGTCTCATTAGCAGTAAATATTTTGGCTTCTTGTCTTTCTAACTTATTTTTGTTTTTCTTGTATTTGTATTTGATTTCACAAAATCTGGTAATTGGAGCACTTGTTCCAGATGTACAAATAATATGGCAACATATCTTCTGAAGCAGCCAGTATTCATGTTAGAAAAATAACAGTGGAATGGCTGCTGGGACTCTATTCAGACCCACGGAGTAGGTCCAGCTTTGAAACCCCCTCAGTACTACATTTGTGCTGTTACCTGGCAGGTCAAAATGAAAGTGGAAGGGCTAGATAATATTAAAAATGAAAGGGAAGCCATACCTCACCAGAATTATTCTTAGGCAAAACATCAAATGACATCTTCCCAGGAAAACCAGTGAATACCCTGTTAATCTCAGAAGACACTGCTTTTTATTCAGTTCCTGTTTTTATTCTTTTCTTTTTAAGCATATGTGGTTTTTATTTTCTGTTTTTTTGTTTTTCTTAGAATCAGAAGAGATCTTAAACTTAGTAGGGAACTCCTGGAACTTCTGCATTTTCACTGGGAAAAGCCTATCAGCCTGGTATGGAAACCACTGCATTGGGTGTATGTGTTCTTCAACATAGACATGGGAAGACTCAGAACAAATAAATGCTGTAAGAGCTCCTGCTGCTCCCTGTCCTGCACCTTTGATTTTCCCCTCCTGAGAGACAGAAACACTGCAGAGGCATTCTGCTATGAGATTCCATGTTTGGGGTTTAGGGGGAAAACCAGAAGTGCAATGCCATCAGTTGTATTTACAGTAGTGGTGCAGCCATTTGAAGTTAGTGCTCAATGTGGTGTTTTCACATTCCTAACTTTTCTGGACCCAACACTTTCCTGCAGCAGTACACTTTGTTAGTTACCTTCCCTGAGCAACATTTGTGTAAGGGGCCTTCTGGCACAGGGAGTTTCCCTTCATTAGCAGTGGAGATCCAGCAAAGCCCTGGCTGAGGGCCTGAACCAACCACAGCTTCCATGAACACTCCTATCTTCAGTGACCTTATGCCAGTTTTCTGGGAAGTCCCACCTTTCTGTGAAATTCAGTCTCATTGAAACTGAAATTCTGGTCTGTCTCCGTTGTTCTTTTCTGACTCTCTTCAAACCTGTCTTAGTGCTGCATCTCCAGTCCCACACTGGGGCCTTGGTTCCCCCTTGGTTCCATTTGTCCCTGCTGCTCACTCTACCATCTTCATAACCCTGTCCTCTCTTGTTTTGTTTCCAAAAGATTTTTCCTGGTCAGAACTTAAGAGTACTCAAATCTCTCAGTCTGTTAAAGCCATTTCCCTCTCTCACTATAAATTCAAGGATGTAATCTACATCACTTTCTTTTCTTAGGATATGGAAGTGTATGTGTATAAGCTATACCTGTGGGGGAAGTGCCACAATCATTGTGGGTTTTGGAGCAAACAGGAATAAGAATATACACAAGAATCTTGCACTGGAGGGAAGGTGTTTTTGTACAAACTGATACTGTCCCCTAGAACAGGAAACTTGACAGATGACACAGGGACCAGAAAGAGACTTTCTGGTCAACCTGGTGTAACCCCTGTCATTGTAGGCAATTACATCATACAAACCCTTTCATACTGGACATGTTTGTGATACAGAAAATATTTCTGTCCAGGCTTATTGCTCATAGGTTGTACAGCAAACAGCTGTTCCTTCCTAAATGCATTCATTTTGTTAAAAATGTTTTAGGCTTTCATTTGGAAAGCAAGAGCGTTTTCAGAGTTTCAGTAGGTCAAAGTAATCTTGAGAATATTCCTTATATAAAGGAAGAACAGGAATTTTTCCTTTGCAATCCAAGAGTGCATCCATGTCAACTGTTATGCAATATGGGGGAGACCTCTTTGGATCTGTTCCTCCATAAATGGTTTAAATCCCTTTGACTGACAGACATTAATCTGCACATATAATATATGTGGAAATCCAAAGAACATGGGGGTTTCTGTTTATTTTAAAGCACAGTGACATTTTATTTATCAAATCTCTGTTTTCTTTTGTACAATAAATCAGTTTGTTATTGTACTTCAGTGGTAATAGTTGAAAGGAAAGCAAGAAGCAGGACATTCAAAATTCTTGGTGTTCTTTATACTAAAAAGTGGTCAGTTCTAAACACACCCACAACAAACTTGCTGGCAGAACTAATTTCTACCAAATTCAATGGGCTACTCCAGTTTTCTACTATCTGAGAGTGTGTGTGGGAAATGTGTGTGTTTATCAGCAAAAAAGGATTCAAAACAACCTAATATGGTTCTGATTCTGCCTATACTTCCTTTACAGTAGTACAAGTCAGCGCAGTTACTCCCTTTTTACTTACATGCAAGTAAAATCTAAGTAGGAATCCTTGGGATTTAAACCATGGAGTTTTTATGTTTTTATTTTAAAACACGTTTATAAGAATAGGAGCACGACTTGAAGAGACTTCTAAGAAAACCAGTGTTTATATGAACAGATCACAGTTCTCTCAGTAGAACTGCCTGGAATTTCTTAAAAATACTCATGTTTCCAAACAGATTTTGAAATGTGTAAGTAATACTTAAAAAATAAAAGTATGACTATCACTAAAGGTAGTCAACATTTCCTTCAACATTAAAGCAACTCCAGAAATGCAGGAAGCAATTATTAATTTACATGAAAATTTTACCTGAAATAATTAGAAAAAGATTAATGCTGTTTTCTTTTATATTCATTGGCAGTTTTTTCTCCTCTACCTTTTTCAGTTATGGCTTTTTTTGGTGTTTTTTGTACAGTTCACTCAGTATTTTTCTTCACCATATGGGCTTCATTCAGATTCAACTCAAGGCCAGGACTTCAGTTCAACACTTTTACATCCATTCCAAAGCTTAGTCAGAAGTGAAGATTCCACATTAAAAAATACAAAGGTTTAGCTATAATACAGCATAAACAAATATTTGAACTATTTGCTGTACTGCCACTCAGTGAGTCATTGCTTTCCAAATGCTACTGGTACGACTGTCATAAAAGAAACCACATGTTCTTGTGGGGTAGGTAGAAAAATATTTTCTTAGCCTTTTTACATCAAAGTGGTAAACTTGAGCACAGAGGTGTGAAAGGCTTGGTTTTGGGGAGCCCTGTGTCACTAGATGTGTCTATAGATGCTGAGGATTTGGGATTTCAGATGTTCAGAGAGGCTTTACCAACTGAAGAGGAAGGCGTGCTGGCTCTGCAAAGGTCACATGGCAAAGAGGAGATGAGGGACAAGAGGGGGCTACAAGGGGATACTGGTCAGTCCAAGTGGCCATTGTATTAAAGAGCTCAAAGTGGATTTTACAGTGATATCTAAGGCAGGATAATGTGATAGTTTTGCAGAGATTTTCAAGGATTGAAATGACAGCTTGGTAAAAATGAAGGCTCTGGGTTGGAAAACAAGACACATGGACAATGAGATGTAGTTACTCCAAAATCTGGGATATAAACCAGCAGTTTTTGTGTGAAGAATCTCCAGTGGCAGTAGGTGTTTTGTAGCACTTGCACAAAGGGAGATACAACTATTTTTTAAATTACTGTCACGGCTTAGAAATTAGATTCTCCAATTTAGTACTCCCACTGAAACCACCCTCTGCTCCCTCTCCAATTGGAGGCACAAAAGGCAAAGACCATGGGTTGAGATGCAAACAATTTACTGGAAACAGCAACGAGATAAGAAAAGTTAACAGGAATAGCAAAAAGAGGTATAGGAAAATAAATAATGCACACGGAAAAACTCCTGTAAGTAAACAATGCCAGACAGCTCCCTCTACCAGATTTTCTTGACTGGAAGAAACCCCCTCTCCCTGGAAGAGTCCCTTTCCCTGTCCCCAGCAATGATGTGAGGTGTTAGAGAAGAACATCAGGGTCCTGGCCAAGTCCCTCCTGCTACTACAAAAAATTTACCCTGTCCTGGCCAGAACCAGGATAACAGCAGTACATACTTGACAGAGAAGCAAATCAAAAATAATCCCCAGCTGATGAGCCTGAATGTGAAGGAGGACAGTAAACTCTCCCCATCACTGACCCAGAAGGGAGAAGAAAATGCAGAGCCTTGTCCATGTTATATGAGTGACTGGACAGGGATAAGGTGATATGAGAAGGATAAATCATATATACACTTCATACTTTCTATCCAGACTAGAATAGGGGGCAACTGGTTTAGAACATCCATATAGCAATAGTAGTAGCAGTCAAATTTGTGAATAATACCATGCAGGGATAGGTTTTAAAGGGAAATGGCTAAAAATAGATGACTTTGTACAACACAGAAGGCTGAGGGGAGATCCTTTGAGTGAAAACTGAAGTAGCATTTTGTAAAGTAGTGGGATAATAAGGGAAGAAAACTCATGAAACACAAAGGTTTCTTTCAGAATTCAGTAGAATTCTTCATCTTCTTGGTTACACAAATGAAGTTAATGTGGTGGCAGAATACGGGAAAGAGCCAAAAAGAAAGGTAGAGCAGAAAAAGGAATAAAGAAACATGCTTTAGGCAACTATAATGGCATGACAGGAACACAGAATATTACAACTAAGTATCCAGGATACCAGAGCAACATCACAGAAAAATGGCACAGAAAATTTCAAAAATTATCTGTGAAGGAGTAGTTGTCAAAAAGGAAGAATAATACATCGTTATCCCCTCAGAAATAGCATTCAGATGAGCAGGGTCAGTAGGCCAAGTTTTGGCTTCAATTATTGCATTGGTTTTCACTGCAGATTTAATTTGTGTTTGAGATTTGAATTCTGCCCAGTGTAAAACCAACTTCCTACTGGTGCTTGGAAGGAATAAACTATCTTATGGACAATAGTAAAGGCAGTTATGAAAGCTGTCAATGATCATCAGACATCTTAAATCATCTGAGAGTGCAGCTAATGAGAAATCTGCATTTAAAATATGGAGACAGTGCTCTAAACACGGAGATGCAGGATGTGAAAGCATATCCATTGATTTAACAGAAGTGTGCTTTGGAGCAATCAGCTGGGCTCTGAGGAGGCTGTTTGCCTCCAGGGTGGGTGAAAGGCACTGACACATCTGGGCTTGTCCCAGTGTCTGCAGTGAGTCAGGCTGACCACACCACACGGCATGGCACGCTCTGGTCACATGCTGCCCTGAAACTCCTCTGGCAATGCTGAGTCCCCAGGAGCTGCCATCACAGCCACTGATGGTGCTGCTGAGGAGAAAACCACAGATTACCTGCTGTCCTCAGGCCCCACATCTCTTGAAAGCTGCCTTTGGCAACAGATGGACACCATTCCTTGGTCTCACCTAGTCCTCTGTCAGCCCTGGTAATTAACTCAAGCCAAGGACTTGTTAACTGATGAATCCTGAGTTCTTTCAGGTCATCATGATTCCTGATGATAAGGTTTTAGCCAAGTGTTGGCAGTACTTCCAGTCACAGGGGTTGCTCTAGACTGGAATCCATTACTCCTTTCAGGGAGGTCCTAAGGAACAACACTGGGGTTTCTCAGGCAGCAAGGTACAGACCCTGCCATCCTGCTCCAAGCGCCTGCCAGATCACTCCAGGGGTTCCTGTGGAGGCATGTGCACATTCTCCATGCTGCAGGTGCAGACCCATCAAGTGTCAGGGTGAGACTGGAACTCTGATGAAGCTGAGGAGCCATTTAGAAATGTCTATGCTTGAAGCAGTATTGAATATGTAAGTAGTGAATATATTACTGAGGAAATTTTCCATGTATTTGTTAGTCAGATTCCTAACTTGGCGGTTGTGTGCATACCTCAGCTGCTCCTGGATGCATTTGCAGCAATGATGTGGCAAAGGGCTTTGTTCCATGTCCCTCCGTAAAATAGGGCAATTACAGAATTATATTTTTATAAATGTAGGTTTTTCTGAGATTTATTCCCTGCATTTGTCTCACTGGGACTGGGCTAGTGTATGTTCTTTCCGTGGCACTATGCCAGTCACAAACTGGAGCTGGGGAAGGCTGCAGCTGTCTGCTTGTTATTAATTGAGGGTTAGTGCAGAGACCAATGCACATTGGTGCTCCAACACCCAAACTGTTTTCCAGATACTT
Source organism: Buphagus erythrorhynchus (assembly GCA_013400855.1). NCBI lineage: Eukaryota > Metazoa > Chordata > Aves > Passeriformes > Sturnidae > Buphagus > Buphagus erythrorhynchus. Next base: position 85,014 of record VZTT01033511.1, on the reverse strand, counting down.
CATGAATGGAAGCTTAAATTCCCACTTCAGTATAACAAAACTCTGAGTCACATTTAATACTAAGATCCCACAAGCAAATGGTTTATGAGATTACAAAAAAGACTTTTAACTTCTAGGACTCTTATGAATTGGACAGCTAATTAATCTGATTCTAATGAGTCAATAATAATCTTCTGGTGTCCTCACTGTCATGCCTAGCACAAACCATACATGTGTTCAAATACTGGGACAGATGTCCAGAGAGGCTGTGGAATATCCACCCTTAGAGATATTCAGAACTTGACTGAGCAAGACCCTGAGTAACCTAATTAAGTTGGTGCTGCCTTAAGCAAGGGGTTGGATCAGATGATCTCCAGAAATCCCTTCCAACTTGCATTATTCTATGACCCTGTAATACATTTTGCCTAAAATAATTTACTAAAATTCTTTATTAATTCTATTCCACTTAGAAAAGCATCTCCATTTGGAAAACTGAGTTCTCTGCACTCTGTGGAAGAGTGTGTGTGTGAATTGACTCAATTAATCTGAGTTTAGATTCACCAGGCAGCTGGAAGGGAGCATCCCACAAGCAGCTTTGAACTTCCAATTTTCTCTAACCTGGTACCATCAGGGTTTGTTGGCCTTCAGTCATACAGCAAGGTGAATCCAGTCTTTGAGATGTACAAAGTAAAGATGAGCTGAAAGACTAAGGTCAGCTGCTCACAAGGTTAAAAAGATTTTCTTACTTGTTAAATGGATGTTTTTTAATACTGAGATACATTGTGAAGTCATTCTTCAGTGTCTTTTCAGTGTTTGAATAAACATTCAGTATTCATGGTATAAGCACAAAAAGGAATGTGCTAAACTGGGGTGTGAACATACAACATGCTCCATGGTAACAGCTGTATATTTGCTCTTCGTTCAATATGATGGAATTAAAGACAGGGATAAGAGGGATAAGTTGCCAAACCTTTGCCACAAAGCTAAGAGGAAATAGCTTATAAAAATATACTTGTGTTTCCTGTACCTGTCCTGGAGGTTTGTGCTGAGGTAGTAATAGAGTGAGTCTTCTGCAGGATAGGATGCTTAGATGGGGCTTCAAGGTCAGAGTTTGTGTTTCTACTCCTTGTCACCATCTCAACTTTCTCTTTGCTTTTATGTGCCTCATCCAAAAAGAATACCCACTCTGTGAAGTAATTTCAGACCTGGTGTTGAAAATGGGAAAGGTGCATTGAAATAATCTGCATGTAGAGCAGTGTACAAAATGAAAATTTTGGTGAAGCACATCTGTTTTGAAGCGTAGTGAAAAATAAAAAACTGGAAAAAATCCCAAGATTGACTTGTGCTGTATATGTGCATTTTGTACTGGTGCTCTCTGCTTGCATCTCACAGTTTGGGAGCAGAATATGCAGTATAATGACCTGACAAGACCAAAAGGTTCCTGGCATACTTGGGAGGGGGAAACTCACAAGATGAATATGTGGGAAAAAGGCTACAGCTTTTACAGGAATAACATATGGAATTTCTGATCACACTTCAACCATTGTTTCTCTCCAAAAAGCCGTTGTGTACAAAGGCATACAGAAAGAATATAACAGAAATAAACAGTAAGACCTATGATGGACAGGTGCTACATTCTTAGCACCTCAGCAGAAATACTGATAAATAATGGGAAAAGTTTTGCTTATATTATGCTTATAATGTATTATATGTGCTTATATGCTGTAGTCCAATGAAGGAACATAAACTTCACCCTTTTGGAATATTTTTAGGGCTAATAATTAATGTAGGGTATCTAGAAGAACTAATCTTGCCTTCTAGATAATAGGAAAGTATTTCATGTTTTGAAGATTTCAACTTGATGTGCACGTTTAATTTTTAAATTTTAATTCCAAGGAAACAAGAAACTTTTGTGGTCATGCAAGAAGGATTTAAACAAACTATTTGGTTTTTAGATAATCAGAGGATTTCCCCAGAGAGTATATATTTCCCCAATTACCACTCTGAAATGTTATTTTCATAGTCACAAAGCACCATGTAAACCTATCCTACTACATGGGTACTAATGATCACTACTGTTATTTAGCAGCATTGCAGGTGGAGCTTAGAGTAGTGAGCATTTTCCTTTAATACATAGTGTGCCATAACGTTTGACTTGTTCTTGAAATGAGATGGTCAGAATATGTTAATCACAAAATCTGCTACAGAGTGTCTGTCAGAAAAGTGCTAATGATTGCCCAGGGTGCCCCAAAGACAGAGATGTTAGTTTTGCTGTGCAAAAATTCAGTGTTATTCTGGAAAAGACCTTGCCCTTGGCCGCTGAATGTCACATGGACTGTGCAGTACAGGCCAAAGGCAGCACAGGCAGCACCGTATGCTCCGGGATCTTTGCAGTTCTTGCCTTGCTGATTCCATTAATGCAACAATCATAAATAGTTAGTGCAGGCTTTAAAAGACAAGTTTGCACCTGTGAATTACTTCTAGAGGGAATATTTTATGACACGTGTAAGGATAAATACTGGTTAAATGACACTGGGGGAAAATGGATGGAATAGTCTCCAGTTTCTCTCTAAATGGCTGGAAAGAGTCTTCCAAAGGTGACAGTAAGGGAGAAAAAAGTGTCTGAATCACCTGTACATCTCCTACATTTTGCTGGAAATGTTCCTTACTTAGATAAGCACTGTGAAGAGTTTAATATATTCCTCTGATGGCCATAGAATATAAAATAATTTTTATTCAAGATAATCAGAATGTCTGAAAACTTTCTACTTTCAGTTATTTAGTGATGCACTTTCTCATTTTTTAAACCTTCATAATACCATACATACCAAAATGGACAGTCCTGTCCAGGTTAATCAATAAGCCACCTCAATTTTTTGTAAGGGTCAAAAGTGCAATTTATGTTCAACAAAAAAAAAAATCTATTTGGCGTTAATTTTTTAAAAATAGTCTTTTAAAAAATATGATTTAAAAAGTAGATCTTTAAGGAACAAAGATATTTTTCAGGCTGTCTTTACCCCAGAATCATGGTGGGGACTGGGCAGCAGCAGCCCAGCTCCCAAACACGGCAGAGAGAGAGAGAGAGAAGGAGAGATTCCCCGGGATTTCTCAGTGGTGCTGGCTGGTCCCTGGGGCAGCGCCCAGCGGGAAATGAGGGGGCTCCCAGTCCTGGAGGGCACACACTGGCTCTGGGCTTCCCAACAGCACCCAACAGCAGAGCAGCAAAAGAAGCCAAGCCAGCAAGCTCAGTCACAGTACCGAAGCAAAAAACAAAACACANCAAAAGAAGCCAAGCCAGCAAGCTCAGTCACAGTACCGAAGCAAAAAACAAAACAAAACAAAACAAAACAAAAAACCAAAAAAGCAAAACAAAAAAACAAAACAAAAAAAAAACCAACCAACCAAACACCAAAAAAACCCAAACAAAACAAAACCAAAAAACAACAACAAAAAACCAGAACAAAACAAAACAAATAACACCCAAACAAAAAACCCAACAACAACAACAACAGACCAAAAAGAAGCAAGAAGCAGGCAAAACGCTTGAAAGAGCAGGATCCCTGGGCAGAGATACCAGAGTTGAACAGAACGTGCTGAGAGGAAGGGCTGCATCCCATCCCACCCCCAGCTCCCTCTGGAAACCCCAGCTTGGCTCCCAAATATCGTGTCAGATAGCCCCAGAGCCAGGGAGGATGAGAGCTGGGGCAGGGACACAAAACAAAACAGATCAAAAACCCCGAAAATTATATGGGATAATAAACCATCCCCAAGACATGGTTCTTTCCCTTTCCTAGTGCCCATCTAGTCCCAGACTCGTAAGTCAGTAACATTAAATCTAATTATGTAAGTAATTGTGGGCATTGTTCAATGAAGGGCATCCAGTGATAATCTAAATATACTGTGTGTACAGTGAAAAAAAATGCATAATTCTAAAGAATTAGAGTCTGAAATCACTTGTTATTTGAAACAGCGTAAAGTACTGGAAGTTTCTGCTCCATTAGAGTGATCTGCACTTTATAATTTATTCACACACTAGAACTCATTCTCCAACAGTTGGTCACCATGCCTTTCTTCAAACTATAGATTTTTTACCACTGTTTAACATAAAAAGCTAATAATATCCTGTTCATCAAATGTTCTAAAAATAATGGTGAGACAGACTCTGCATATTTGAGCTTGAGGGTTCTAGCATTTTAGGTGTTTAGTGTATAGTACAATCTAAAATGAAAACCACAAAACTATTAAAATAATAGTAAACTTGTGGAGTAAATGACATATGGTATCACAAAATTTTTTTCAATGTCACCAAAGTTTTCCTTTTTTGACAAATGTTTATTCTATGGCTATAAACCTTTGAGGATATAGTGTCTTAATAACACTAAAAACCCAAAGAAATACAGATTAAAACTCATACACATCTAGAGTAAGTTTTGCATACCAGGGCACCAAAGAAGTCCCAGAGCTATTCTGTTAAGAGGAACTCACATTTCTTTTCAGAATGAGGGCCCAGATTTGCTTATTTGTGTGTCATGAAGTTACTTACAGGCTCACATTACAGATCTGAACGCCAAAAGGGACCAACCATTATACCCACTGAACCCATTCTGAGTTGCACAGGAACATTCTTCATCCATGTTCTGCATGAAGTCCCAAATTCTGATTTACTTAAACCACATAATTACAAAGTCATCATGTCTTAATTTGAAGTGATTGACAGAAAATACACCACTGCTGGTAGTGAATCAAAGTCCCATAAATAGAATTCTATAACCTTAATGTTAAAAAGTGTGTCTCAACTCTAATTTTGAAGGGTAAACTTCCAGCCACTGGCAATTTTCTATATCTCTTAGTTAATTTAATTTTCCAAACATTAAATCCTGCAAAGTGGTTTGCAACTTACTGAACAGATGGTCTCCATGTTTCTTTACATTTTGTAAAATTTGGGAGCTAATATGATGGCGCTGTCTAAAATTTTGTAGCTGCTTTAGAGTCATATTCTGAAACTTCATCCTAAATGTTAGGGTTCATCACTTCTGTTTAAAGTTCAAATTCATGTCATTCTGTATATTATTGGGAGAGAGCACTTTTATGAAGTGTCAGACTATAATAACTGCATTCACCAGATCAATATAAATGACTTATTTTCTTAGTTTTATTGCTTAGAAAAACAGTTCACCTCGTCTTGAAATGGCACAATTTTGACTAACAAAAATGGAGAAATTAAATGCAAGGAAGATGTTCTGTGCCCCAGTTTTATTTTTGGTATGCAAAAAGTTTATTACTTATTGTCTTAAATCTGTACCCATGTGCTCAGTCACATGGCCAAAGAGATGTTTTCACTGTGCTATACTGGATCACTGCAAACAACTATATAATTAGCCACATCTGTCTACAAACTGCTTTACATCTGCATAGATCTGTATCGTGCAGGAAACAGGACAACAGCCTTGTTTGTTTGCAAAAAGTTCAAGCGCTAAATATGTATTTGAATTCATTTAGAGTCATAATACTAAATGCAAAGACTTAAAAAGAAGTCATCTATGAAAGATGCACATCTATAAAAAATTAACAATTTACCTTAAATTCTTTTGCCAAGTGTTTGGGTTTTTAAAAACCCTATGCCATGAATTCAAAAATACCAATTAAACAAATTGAAACAGAGCACTCTAAGAGTGTTCTGAAAGCAGACACATGAAACATGAATAAAGTGTAAGGAGTTAAATAATTTGAGTTAGTGTCTCATATATTTTTTACCATAGTAAAGTACATTCATCTTTTGTATCCAAAGAGTAAGTATCTTTTGGATATATGTGCTCTAAAATAAGAAAGGGGTTGGTTTTGCTGACCTTACAGACCATTCATTAGGCAGAAGTGATTCACCATCAGCTGCATTTGGGAAATGAAGACGTAACAGCATTTTCTTCTCAATCTCAAACTGACTAAATAGTTTGCTGAGCCTGTTGGGGTATGTAAAAGAGCTGCTGTCACTTTAGAGCAGACAGTGAACCAAAAATTACATGATTTTCTCAAATGAATTTCATGACTAGTGAATCAATTTCCACTGAAATAACCCAGTTCTGCATCATCTGGGAACTCCACGGGGTAAATTCAGTGAGTGTTTGCATTAGTGGCTCATGAGCTCCCTGGTCCAGGGCAGCCGAGTGTGAGGGACACAGAAGGAGTACATCAGTGACACTTTCCTGTCCTTGCATCACTTTTGTAGCCTACATGAAGCTCAAAAATACACCCTGAGTTTAGTTCTGAGGCCAAGTTCTCTGTAGACTCAGCTGTGGACAGCCTGTCTTACTCTCCAGGCTTCCCTGTGCATGGAGGCAGTAGAGAGAGGCAATGGGATGCCAGAGAGCTGGAGCTGGGCAGGGGCATAGCAGGGCTGCCGGGGACTGCCCCAAGGCCAGCAACATCAGGGAAATGCCACTGGCAGCACAAAGGGCAGGGATGGGAAGAGCAATCGAGCAGGGCTGAGCAGAGAGGAAGTTCCTTACAGAGCCTTCAGATTAGAACAAGTGGTTTGGGATTAGGAATGATTTTGAAATGGCTGTGTGTATTGCCCAAATTGTACATCCCTGCTGGTGAAGGGACTGCCTTATCCATATACCACATGGGAGATTTACTGCTAGTCTCAGCTACACTCACACAAAAACAAGCAGCACAGATCTACCATAAGGAAAGATGCAGCAACCTTGTTGTGTTCTAGGATGCCATTCTTTTCCTGGAAGAGAGACACAACCCTTTGCTCCAGGAACATTCTGGAAAATTGTGAATATTTCCACTTAATGGCCAAAGCCTCAGGTATCTTGTGGGTTTAGATACCTGAAAACCTTTTCAATGGCATGTTGGACATTTCCTTAATCATCTGAATCAAAACCTGCAGATTTTGTATTAGTAGAAGTCACAAACTTACACCACTGGCAGGTTCTGATAAGTTATTCAAACAGTGCTGTACTTTTAGCTATGCACAACCAAACTTCAGCACTGTAACAAGCAAGGTCAACTTTGTTGGTTGAACTTCTGTTTTTTTAAGTGACTTTTATAAAAAAATTTAGCCCTAGGGCTTTTAATTTTCTTGGTATAGGTACCATATTTCTCAGCATTTGGTATTAAACCATACTGAAATAATTTTATAAAAGCAATTTTTTAGTTTGACTGTTCCAAAGTAGACTGTCCAAGGATAGTATACTTACTATATACATCCATTAATAAAGCCAAAAAACAGCTGTGATAGTACTTTTAAAAAAAATTATACCAGTTCATCACCCTGCTTTGCCAAAAGTGAGATAAATGCTGCTGCAATGAATTTTTCTCTTTGAAGGTCAGTGTCCATACTGTACATGGAATGAATCCCTGCCATTCATGCTTTACAAGAACAATATTACCATTCATGAACATTTCAGCTTTAATCATGTGATGAGTTTGGTTAACAGAATTCCAGCTCTTATCTTCTGTGGGTACTTCTTTCACAAAGCAAATCATTTTGTTTCTACATGAGTGTGGACCTCTTGGACTTCAGTGAGTGTCTGTGACCATGGTGAGCTGTGGCAGTGGAAGCCCTTTGCAGTACAATGTCTGATCAACTTGATGCTGAGAACAGCTGCTAAAATGGGTGAGCTACTTCCACTGGGGTTGCTGATGTTGCTGAAATTGGTGCAGCATAGAACTGGTGCAGTTTTCAGAGCTCTGCAGTGTACAAGGCTCAAAGGTCAGACTGAGAGTGCTGCTTTGCAGGACTGAGAACTCCAAAGAAACTTTCAGTCCTATATAGGATTTATTAAGCTCATTAAAATAACACCCAGTCCTAAATGAGCCACAGCTTTACTTACTCTCTGTTGTGGCTCTTGAAACTCAGAGTGTGATTCCCTCACACAATAGCAGTGAGAAGCCACAGATCGAAAGCAGCTGCCACCATGTTTGCAGAGGGGAACATGCTCTGAGCACTCGGCAGTTTCTGTCCCACAAGTGCTGCAGCTACCGCTTTACCGCGTTCAGAGATGTCTCTGTTTGAGTCACAGGTCCAAGGAACCTTCTCAGAAATGGAGCTACAGACTAGTCATTTCAAAAGAAAAAAAAGCCTCAAAACTGACTGTAAACCAGCCGTGGCTCATCCTCTGCCTCCTCAGTTAGGCTGTATCTGTCTCTGCAAAGCTGTATTGCGCTACCTTATAATCAGAGGGGGAATGAAAAGGTAGGTCTTGCTATCAGCTCTTCTGTGAGATCTAAGGCTTATCACACAGCTCCTCTGCTAACCCTGAGGCTTACTTCTCAAGTACTTTCCAAATCGTGAATAAGTGATATATCAACTACTAAATATCTGTAGGCAATCCCCAGATATCCCCTCAATGCCTGTGAAAGTGTATGCATTTAAATGTACATCCAAAACATACCTTGGTGATTTCTCAGTACTAAACAACATCCTCGGTGTCTAACCCAGCACTTGGAAAGATCAACTGCCATTACACTGCAACTTTTAAGATGCTTGTTATCGTGGAATGGCTGCCTTTTGGTGGTAACAGGAGCAACAGCAGCTGGACGTGAAGTAAGATGTTCTGTTAAAGCTGTTCTGAGCTCCACAAAATCCTAGAATTAGTAAGGGAATCTGGACATCTTAGAAAAGTGTTACATTAAAGCAGAATTTATTTCAGTTAACTCAAGGAATTCAGTTAACTCAAGGATACATTGTGGCTTGGGGATAAAAAAAACTTTAAAAAATACTGTCCTTGTTTTGTCAACTGTCCTTTAGACCTATATCTTCAAATGGACTACAGAAAATCAAGGGTTGTGTTACCTAAGATATACCAGCAATGAAGACTGCATATCCAAAATAAAAACTATATGTAAACTACATCTCTTATTGATCAGTAAGCAAGACCTTTTTTTCCCTGCAAACTAAACAGGCTACAAGAGTAGCAGTTAATAGCAAGGGAGGAAATTGCATCAGTCACGGCACAAATAGAAGGTTCAGTTCATGTTAAAAGGAGACCTCCCTTTCTTCTAAACAGACCAGGTTGTCAGTGGTGTTTGACATGAGTGGATGAAGCACAAAAACTAACAGCAGCAGTTGCAGAACAATTTGAATCAAGCCCACAGCAGCTTGTCAGTAAGTGGTCACCCTGTGCCACTGCAATACCTGATACTGCTTCCGAGAGGCACTCACTAGAAATACTGAAAGTGATGTCATGTCAGAAACGCAAAGCACAGGATGGCCAAACAATGCAGGAAAAAGATCTATCATCCTTTGTGGTGTCCGTGACAAAGCTGGGGAGATGCTATTCAGCTGGGAGAAAACAGTTTTCCATCAATTCTGGGAATTTCTTAATGCTTCCTGAGCAGCAAGAGGCAGCTCATAGGAGATTATGAACTACAACTGGTAGTCCATGTTGAGCCATGCTGCTCTTCAATGAAAGCATATTCTTAGTGTAAACAAAAGATTGATGAGAATAATAATGCAAAGCCTGGGATGAAAAAAAAGCGGTGTCTTCCTTGGACCTTGTAATTTTTATTATCTTGATCCATTTGATAAATGCTATACAACAGACTGTTCACACAGGCCTTAGTCAGCAGGGAGAGATGACAAGGCCACCTTGGCACTCCTGCTTCAACCCATCACCTGATGCAAGTGCATGGGAAAGGCAGTGGAAGTCATTTGCTGCTGGTGAAAAGTCTCCTTCCAATGGCCTCCAAATGCTGAGTGAGGACAGGGGAGGAGCAGAGCTCTCTGAGGCTCCTGAGTTCCATCAGGCCACACAGGCAGCCTGCTCACTGCGTATTCTGATGGTGTATTTACACTTCAGCTTCCCTAAAAGCACTAACACATCACTGTTGTGTACAGAATGCTGCTCAAGGTCCTAAACCAGCAAAAAGTAGAGGAAGGAGCTGATTCAAATCACATGGGCCCTGAAGGTGTTGCTCAGCACATTGATACTCAAGTATTTTCCTCTGAGAGACCCACATTTCCCACAGTTAACTGATGATCACCATTCTTGACACCAAGAGGCAAATAAAATACAGCATTGGGAAGGCCATAAAAGCTGGCCAAAGGCTTACCTTTTTTCTTTACTTAAGAAACCTGAGAGTTTCTGTGTGTGTAGGGTGAAAGAGAAGCTATTTCACTGGTGTATGTAATAACAGATTATCAAGTACAACTTTCTCTGGTGTTTCTGTTACATCTTCTGTGTATCATCAGTGCACAGATGATTAGGGCTTCTACTGCACGTAAGACACTAACAGACCATAAAGGTAAGTTAGAGGAACACTGAGTCTTATTAAATTTTGCTACCTGAACTGCCTGTCTATTTAATTGCCTGTCTCACACTGTTTTTATACACAAAGACAAAAAAGTGGTCATTTTACATTTCCACTGTAAAAAATGAAACAAACAAAATACCCTAAAAACCACAAACAAAAAACCACCCCCAGAAATAATTTCTTTTTCATTGCTTCTTTCAGTTTCCTGTTACTTTTATCACTGTTTCCATACTGTGATGTATTCTGCTGACTGTACAAACACTGCATACCGCCATCTATTAATCTGCAGCAAACAGTAGCATAAGGTCTGTAATAGTGACCACATGAAAACAACACTGTTAAGTTCTTCATCATCTCTATCATGCAATTTTCTGACTGTTGTAGTACATTGGTTCTGACTTGTCAGCACAGTAGAAAATGATGAACCAGTGCTAACATTTACTGAACGCAATAGTGGAAGTTTTTTCTCAATTTTTCCAATTTTCAGATTGTGAAAAGCTTGAGTTTATGCACCTGTACTCCGTTACAGACCCTTGATTCCAGTTACTGCAGATGAATCACAAAGCTCTAATTGCCCCTCCTCAGCCAGTATTTATCATTTCTTCAAGAACTTTCAGGTTATTTCCCCTGGAATCATGTGAAGTCATTTTGATACATAAATGTAGTTTTCCCTCTAATTCCCAGTACTTTATTTGGGATCCAAAGTTTCCCTTCTCCTCCCCGTATAGCTTTTGATATGTGAGTCATATTTCTATTTCATTTGAAGCTTTGCTGCTATGTTGCAACATTGCTGAACCTGAAAGTTTGCTACTTCCTCTGCTTATGTAGAGATAAATTTAGTCACTTCACATCAACGAAGGTCTTCCCGTGCTGTGTCATCCTAAATTCATGCATTCCCATTTGTACTGCAGTCTGCTATTCCCCCATTACATTAATCACCAAAACACTTTGTGATCAACTTCTCTGCAGTTCCTCTCAGAACCCGTTTACAAGCCCTGTAAGCATTACTGTGTCTTCTCCTTCCATGTGAACCCTACTTCTCAGCGTTTCTCCAGCACCTTTCCTGTCAGATTTCCTATGCTACAATACCTGAAACTTATCCCAAAAGATTTCTGGAAGACAAATTCATTAGTGTATTAATGTCATCTCATATTTTGCAAAATTGTCCCTTTCCCAAAAAATGAAAAATATGAGAGCAAATTTCAACTGCATAACATTTAAAGGCAAGTCCATTAGCAGAGTCAAACAAATTTTACAAAGTAGTCTTTTAAAAAACTATACAATGTCACACTTTAAGATCTCTTGTATTACTAAGAATAATAAGATACATGAGCAATGCTCTCTCCTTTGTTGGAATGACTGCCAAGTGATGTCACAAACAAGTTCATTGTGTATGTGTGAAAGAATTTGACGGGTCAGGCTGGTCAGTTAGAAATGAGACTGTTTATATATCAGTTTATTAGTAAACACCATTTTTGGAAAAAAAAAACCAATAACCACTTGATCGGTTTGTTAAAAAGTTTGTTGAAAGTTAGTAGCTTTTTGATGTATATTCAGGTAAGGCAGACTGACAATTCTGTACAGTATTAAGGAAGTCTGTGAATCCCATCCAAAACCATAAATGTGGGAAAGCTGTGGAAAAACCCTTTTAGATGCTGGAATGCTTTTCTAGGATTTTCTTAGGTTTCTCCTTTTCTAAGTAGGAGAAACCTGGTTTTGTTCATCAGAAACATATTATTCCATTAATGTAACTTTCCAGTAACACTGACTCTACCATTTGCCTCATGCCATACATTTACTGGAATGTTTTCTAGTTTAACCCTTTAGCCCCAGTTGTTAAGCAGATCTACAACAAGGAGCTAAAACTTTATTGTTATTACATAAGTTTGATTTGATGTTACTTCATCACCTCCTCTCTTCTTCTACTCTTTTGTTTGCTTGTACCACACACTGCAACTTGTCAGAAGTGTGGAATAGGCTGCCCTGGGCAGTGGTGAAATCACCATCCTTGTAAATGCTCAAAAGGCACGTGGATATGGCACCTGGGGTCATGATTTAGCAGTGAACAGGGTGGTGCTGGGTTAATGGTTGGACTCAATGGTCTTAGAAGGATTTTCCAACCTTAATGATTCTATGATTCTAAATCTTGACTGTGAGAACTCTAAAGCAGAAACCGAACCCACTATTCTGATTTGTCCTTTGCTTTGCAAAGATATTAATTGACAAGGCTTAGGAATTAGAATACTGGGATACAGCCTGTAAGGCAAGTGTGTTTGTGATCTCTGCAGACCGTATCAACACCTTAGTCAATAACTGTGTTTGTTTAATGACTGTACTAAGTACAAAACTAAGAACTGCCATACGGGGTCAGACTAAAGGTCCACTTAGCTCAACATGTTGTATATTCAAACAGAAATTAGTACTGGATGCTTAGGAAGCAGCATCTATAGAGTAAGTGCTGCCCTTGCTCTGCCCTCACAGCTTCTCATGATTAGCAGTTTAAAGATTGGTTTGTGCTGAAAAGTATAAAGGGATCAATCCGCCAAGAACCTGTTTTACCATTCTTTGAAACCATTTACAAATCTGATTTCCACAACATCTCATGGCAAAGAGTTCCAAGATTTAAATACTGTGAAGTACTTCCCTTGTCTCCATCACTTGCCTAATTATTTCCTTTGTTGCATATCTTTTCTTGTGCAATAAGAAATAGCATTAATCTCTGACTTAACTAAATATCCTCCATCTGTCTTTCCTATACCATTCAATCACTTCTTCACTCAGGCAGAAAGTTGTCATAAGGTGTCATTTCACTGACAGCCACTCCATCCCCTGCAACACCCTGATGGCCCTTCTGTTCATTACTTCTAGTTCTGTGTCTCCTGGCAGTGGGTGCAGTACTGCAGAGGTGGAAGCACCATGTTCCCCAGGGACACAAGGATGATCATCTTCTCTTTCATCCTCAATTGCTTTTTTAATAACACCTAAACATCTGTTTGCCAGAAGTCTGGTCCCATGGACTGGATACTCATTAGGAGCTGAAAGACATTTGCTCATTTGGTTCCTTTGGAAGAGAGTGTGGTCACTGCTCTCCAAGAAAATGCCGTGATGCAAACAGAGGTGTGGTAACTGGGCATCACAGGGAGATTGACTTCAAAAGCAGGCACGTGATCTCAATTCAAATACTAACATGGACACACCCAGAAACCTTCCATGATGATTCCAAGATTTCTCCAGAATAATAACAGCTTCTTCAGGGCTCATTTTAATGCATGTATAGTCAGGATTATTTTTTCCTTTGATCATTAGCTTGCATTTGTAAGCACTGAATTTCAGTTGCTGTCATTCAGCTCTTCACTGTCAACTTTTTTCTTGACAATTGTAATAATAACCTAATAAATTATCAAGAGTGAGTATGATTATTTTCAAGTAATTGATGGCTCTGTTATACAACACAGGTCCCAATACCAGTGTTTGAAACCTCTATTCAGAGACACCTCTCTGTAAACCAGATGGTCTAAGAGATGACCAAACCTGCTGGACCATAGCATGGTTTTGTTACCAGCTGCTCCTGTGGGGTCTTACAAAAAGGTTTTTTGAAAAACCGTTTACACCATTCTTCTCTAAATATTGACCCTATGATCTATAAGATATCCTACAAAAATGTTAACTCTTGTCCAAACCAAGACATGTTCACATGTATCTGCTAATTCTATTTCTTTTGACAGGTGCTACTAATCTGCATGCAAAGGAGCTCAGACTTAGCACTGTGTAGTCCTTCGTATTCCTTCTTAATCCATTCCATATGAGCACATTTAAGTGATTAATAGAAGATGATTTTACAAAACCCCAACAAAATCTAAATAAATGCAGTAAAGAACCTGAAGGAAGAAAATATCCTCATTTCTGCTTTGCTCCTCTGAAGGAATGGGGTGCAAATTTTGTAGGTGTTCTGTGAGACATCTAGGAAAGCCCAAGTAGGGGAACCTGCTTTTTTCAGACAAAACTGTCTTTCTGACAGATGTTTTAAATGCTGGTTTTGTTTTAGTGTTTTGTTGTAGTCTCCCACTCATACTGTTACCCTTTACCACTTTGTAAGAATCAACCTAATTCCTCTTTTTGGTGAGGCATGAGAAGAATCATTCTTTTCTACACAGATCAATCATATCAATTTCTTGTGAAAGTCTTTAGAGACCTAATAGATTTGCAGCAATATTTTATATCAGGATTTGTAATGAGATAGTATTGAAATAGTATTGTAATCTACATTTGCTCTGTGTAGTATAAGGAAAGAAACTGAAGTGTATTTCCTTTTAGTGTTACAATATTACCAATGTAAAGTTTTAATATTTTCCGAAGAGTGTGATATTGCAATTCAACAGGTAGAAAGGATTAATTTCCTTTTGTCAAAACAAAAATATTCGTATTTGCATGAATGTACATTACAAACATTTGACTTTAACTATATTGTTCTAATAGTTTGAATGCAAGAAATAGTTAACTATTTAATATTTTTTTGGCCAGTGTCAGGATGCCAGTGCCATAAAATGTGTTGCAAAAACTATCTGAAAAATATATGGATAAGAAGGAACAACAAAAAGAGATTGCACTGATGAAAATGTACAGAGCCAAGAAACTGTACTAATGCTAAAAGTCAAATGAATGGACAAAGAAATGCTATTTACAACATAGTTGGCCATCACAATCACTCCATTGATCTAAAAAAAAAAATTACCCCATTTTTTCAATATTAGACCACATTTAAATTTTGCCATTATTTGAGCTGTCTCTCTCCAAATATTTTAACTTTCAGAAGCAATTACTAAACAATGAGTTTATTGCTGGATTTTAATATTCAGTCAAAGACCAGCCCAAAATAAAGCACTGTATTTGTCATTCAGAAAGTATTACAAAGAAATGATGCAATTATAATCTTTGGATAGTTATGGGCACTGAACCTGGACACTGAAGGGAAGGAAGCCTGTTCAGTTCAGTGGCTTTGGTGGTACCTTCACTTCCAATGTTCAGACTTTTCAGAGTGACAACGACGTATTTCTATGTCCTTCCCAAGCAGGAACATACTTATGATTTGTACCTTGAAGCAAGCTACACTTGAGCCAGATAAAACACTTTATCAAGATTGTAATAAGAAATCAATTGGTTTTGGGTGTCTCAAAATATGCTCAGCAGTTTACCGTGTAATGAGGAAGTCTGGCTTGTGGTAACAGTGATGTTGTAGGTAAACAAGACAGTCATGGGCATTGCAATGTTCCATATGCAGCTCTGAAGTGGAATTTCTTAGTAAGACAATGAATATTGCAGAGTTATCCAGGACTGCTTTTGAACCCCACTCATTAACTTTCATTTAGAGAAGTCCTATGATGTGGGCAGAAGGGACCTCTGGTTAACTCTTTGTTACCATCTTTATACCTCAATTTATACCTCAGATGATTGCACGGTTTGGGATTGAAGAATACAGTCTGCACTGCAAATCACACCACATTTGGAACAGAGTCCTGAAAACTTTCATCAGGCAACAAAATTTCTGGATTTCTACCTACTGAAGGTAATACTGCTCCGCAGTTACTTGATTTTGAGGACAGTTGTGTTCTAAACACTGATTTTGAGAACAGATCAGTGATAATGTATTGATAAATAGCTGATTCTTCAAAATAGTTGTTAGTATAGCTTTCCCACTAAAAAAAAAGGTGTTACAGACAACCAAATCTTAGAGCTTGTGAGTGCCAGCTCAGTATTACTGAAATCACCACTGCATCCACAGCTTGCTAGTGTACAAAAGGAGTAGGTGCTTAACTGTTCTATATTCCCCAAATCCTACTTCAAGCCACTATTTTCTGCTTGTGAAGTCAGTCCTATTCCTTCACCACAGAGCAGTTGTATCAATATAGAGGTCGATTTGAGAAATAGTAACCTTTACTAAAATACACCATCTTCTTCCAGGTCACCTCTGTCTTAGAAAATACACATGTGAAACAATTAAAAAACAGATTTCTTCTTTTCAGTTCAATAAGCAGCTTTAAGTATGTATCTCTGCTAAAAAGTGATTCCACTGAAAGTGATGCAAGATGGAAAGCACAACACTAAAAAGCTTGCATTTCCTTGTAAAGCAAAGATGATTTTCTAAACCCTGCATCTCAAGCCAAACCTTGCATCCAAAAGTTCAACCCTGTTCTCTCCCATCTGCATGTCTCCACATGTCATAGGGATTCAGCAGCCCAAACAGTGCCATTATTGTCTTCAAGTTTTGACTTTGCTGGTACCTGAGTGCAGGTATAAATGGGAAATGTTGCAATTATCTGAAAGTGTGTTATCTTTCTGGTGGATCATGTGAGCTGAAGAAAACTGCAGCTCATTCTTACACTGCTGCATAAACAGACTAAGATTGAATTGAAATGTGTCACTATGGTGGACATGCTCCTGGCCATGGGCATTGCATCATTTCAGTGAGAAGATGCCATTTCAAAAAATGTCACTTCTTCTCTTTAATGCAGTAACTATTGAGCTTTAAAGACTGGTTTTATTACTGTGATCCAGAAACATGTACATGTTAAGTCCCCTTCAGAGAACTGGCTGTAATCTTTAGATCCTTACCAAAGGTGTTGTAATACAATCTGACACAACGGTAAAATACCACTTTAGATTTCAACTTCATCATCCCTGAACGTCTAATGGTGTTCATTGCCTACAACCTCCCCAAAATATTAGATGAAAAAAAGCATAGAGATGTGTTTAAAGAGCATCTCTCTGATACTGATAACTGGTTCACATATTCATCAGTAAAGGAGGTTTTTATTGCAGTAAAAAGGATGTTCTGGTCTCGGAAAAAAGACTTAGGAGCACTGTTCATATGGTATTTTTTCCCCTCTACAGCCATCTCATAGCCTTAAAATACCAGAGTCTGTGAGATAACTGTCTGGGCTAGGATAATGTACATGGAATTGTACTTGGAAAGTGAAAAATGTTACTTCAAGTTACTGACGGATTTAACGCGAAATCAACAAACTTGGTATTTAAGAGTAATTACATTTCCCTTTCTGTCTGTTCCCAAAATGAACGAGTATTTCCTGTCAATGCATCCTACAGTGTATTGTGAAACACAAGGCAAACCAGAGCAGCCTTACTGAAGGCTACTCTGAAGACCCTTTTTCGTCAGTCCTTTATTTTCAGATTATTATTGCTAAGGAAACATGCACCATAGGTCTTTAATATTTAACAGGTTACCTCTTAAGAGGAAAAGCAAGGGAAAAAAAAAGGAGTATTCCATGGCACTTTCACCCACTCATAAAAGCTTGAAATCATAAGCACACGGAAGGCAAGCAAAGCCAAACCAGTATTTCATATAGTCCGAGAATTACACTAAAACATACACAACATTCTTTACTGGTAAAGAAAAAAAAGGTACTTAAAAACATCAAAACTAACACCTACATTTTACCATATAACAGAATAATTATCTTCAGCTGTAAAATGTCTTGGTTCTAACACACAGGTCTCACTACCAGTAAACACAGGACTCCTAATGGGTGTTCTTTTGCTTCCAGAAGAAATCGGTGCCTGTTTCACAGTCCTAACCTAAATGTAATAGGAGGTATTTCAGATGATTAAAAGCCAATTCTAACTGGAAAAAGGCACCTACCTAACCAAACACTGAGGTTATTTTGTCTGTGATCTTATTTTGCTTCAATATAAAGGCAGTAATTGAATTTATCTGTAAGTTTAAAAGGTTGAAAAGCCTTTTAAAATAACATGACAGGAGAAAATGAATGAACTGACAGGATAAATATGCACATCCATTTCCAAAACTTCAAAATTTATGAAATTTTCTTAGGTGTCATCAAGTATGATGAGTTCATGTAGGCAATATACACACTGTACTTTTTCCACGTGCTTTATCAGGGCTTCTATATCATGATTGGCTTTAAAAATATTTTTTCAGCCAGTATTAAACTCTCCAAACTGCAGAGTTAATTATTGGTCTTACTTGATGAAGTTCAGTAAGAATCCTTGAAGGATCTGGAAATTACTAAGGAATGAAAAGGGAATCAGGAGTGCACTATACCTTTGGAATGCCACCATAAGACCCTATTTGTTTATTTACACCCAGAGTCCCAAATTATTTCAAGGTAAAATCCTGAAACTGTTTAATAGTCATCTTGTGATCCACATAACATTTTACTTGTTGAAGAACTTGGATTTCTCTGAAGGCACAAAGCACCTCATCTCACATGCAAACTGGTGTGGGACATTGCAGCTCTAAGAGCTTCTTTCTAATAAATCCCATGGATGCAGTTGCTTTTTGGGAAGGGGAAAAAGCAGGGAGGCAAAATTGAGTCATCTTTTAAACGAAGCCATCTACACAATTGCTGCCTATTAGACATACAAACTCTTCAGCTTTCTAGACATTTCTTCTGACCTCTGTCATGGAGAACTTCCCAGTGAAGATGCAAAATGCAAATGGATTGATAACTGAAGCCCAACATACTTTTTGCCACATGTAGATGAAGATTCTACACAATGACCAGTTTAGGTAATTTTCCAAACACCTCACACAACAAGGAACAGCCACACTTCTTCCACCTGCCTGTTCTAGTGAAGACAGTTCTTCCTTATTGTACAATGATAAGCAAAAGTATTTCGAATGGAGTAACAAAGAAAGGAAATTATTCAGAGGCTTTGAACCACAGTACCAAAAATTCACATTCATCCATGCAAATGCGTGCAGAGAGACTGGGCCTAACACTGCCTGCAAACTGGGCTGTGAGCCTGCTCCCTCACAGATCCTACCAAGTTCACTTGAGCAACCTCACTTGATGTCACACAGGGACACTGCCCACATCCAACTACCAAACGTCATCATCTTACAATACAAGGATCATAAAACAGCAGAATTTTTTAACAGTGAGTCTGAGCTAAACCAGCATGGCTATCATTAGCCTAAGACATACTAGTTTTATTTCTTTCTAGAACTAATCCAAACGTCTAAAGAAAACTCAGACAACACCAGGCAAAGGTCCCCTATGCATCCCAGAAACTACTAATCCTAAAATTGTATTGCTAACTTTTTTGGGTCAAAGTTGTTCTTCACAGAACTCCCACTAGCTATTCTGGAGTCACAACAGCAGTACAGCTGACAAACAATATCCTTAAAATTACAAAGTTCAATGACAGATACTGCAAAATTGGGGGAGAAAAGGTCAATGACACTATTCAGATCATCATGTACTTCCGATAATTTAACACCACAGAGGAGAGTTTAAGTGCCGTTCACTTCACAGAGGAGGTCTGTAAACACCATCCTAATAGAGCAATGTCATCCCTTAGCTATGACCTCTGCTAAAGACTTTGAAAGACAAAGTGGAAACTGTCTACGTGAAACCTGTCAGATCCTGCACTTCTTGCACTTGAGACCCTACAAGATCAAGACCATCAAACGGAGAATAAATCCAACCATATCCAAACAACCACAGCAGCAGTTCACACCCAAGCACACCTTGATGGTTGAGCAGTACCTATCACTGGCACACAGTTTCAACTGGAAGGTGGTGGTTTCTGTCCTAGCTCTTAAATTCTGCACTCCAGAGAACCTCAATACAAACGGTGATTTCACCAGGAAACGTGGAGCCTGAGGAGGTGCTCCAGATCAAGAAGTGTAGCACATCCAGTCACGTTTGGTGTTTTTAACACTTCCACCCTGGTTCCACTTATTGGAACTTGGATATTTCAAACACCCATGTCCAGCTTGTCTTATTTTTCGTTTCAGCTTTCTCCCTTCTTCTTCTTTTCTGCCGTGGCAAGAGTGGCTAGAATCGTTCTCAGTTGGGGCATTAGAACTGGGCGCTAGACGTCAAAATCCGGCTGGGTCTCGCCCACCGCCCGCCGGCTCCTTTTCCCCCGCCTGTCCCCGACCCGGCGGCCGGGCGCCGTCGCCC